>DF836320.1:56733-71281 GCA_000950595.1 Mucor ambiguus | reverse complement strand
TTTTTTTTTTTTTTTTTTTTTTTTTTTAGCAAAACCATCCTTGATCGTAAGATGATTTTCATAGTCTATCATGAGATCCAGTCTTTTTTTTTTTCGCAAATAACATGTTGCATCTATTTTGTAGGATGATAAAGAATACCTGAAATATGCTTCATCAGATCCAAATCACAGATCATGGGACGAGGTAAGGGTAGT
Source organism: Mucor ambiguus (assembly GCA_000950595.1). Classification (NCBI taxonomy): domain Eukaryota; kingdom Fungi; phylum Mucoromycota; class Mucoromycetes; order Mucorales; family Mucoraceae; genus Mucor; species Mucor ambiguus. Next base: position 71,086 of record DF836320.1, on the reverse strand, counting down.
TGTGCTTTTTTTTCCTTCAAAAACCTTAATTTTCAAATTTCATGCAAACAGATGGTGAGCGAGGACATGGACGATTTCTCCGTGGACGTAGTCGAATTTGACGATGGCACCAAAGTTCAGGTTGGATCAGACGCTTCCAGCGTGGATAGCCATGCATCAGCGTCAAGAACAACAGAGCCAGTGTTGCCATCAGAACGCTTTACAGACGACTATGATAGAAGCTATCCTGCAAAGCAACCTTACCATCATCATCCACCAGCACAACAGCACTACCATCAACACCATGATCACGATCATGCCAATTACAAACCTTACCGTCGCTCGGAAGATCATGGATACAGCTCACGTTACAGCCAGACGAATTATAGCAGTAGACGCCACAGCTCCACCGTGGACGGAGGCAATGAGAAACGCACGTCAGGCACCAGCGACAGATGGACGGCTGCTGGTCTCCCTACAACAGCATCTACACGACGAGAGAGCACGGATCGTCAACCACACTATGGCCATCGACGACCTAGTTACGATAGAAAGCACGACAACGGCCCATATCACTCTACATCGTTGTTGCAGAGACCAAGACGATTATCCGAACAAAGTTTCAGATCAGATCATTCTCGTGAAGAAGTGAATAGTAGCAACAACCCATTACACATTATACCTGGACCCTCCAATGCTACCCCTGAAAACGCAGAGGAAATCATTGTTGTTCAAAAGAACCTCATGTTGACTGCTGCAGAGCGTGCAAAGAAACGTCTGGAAGAGCAAGAAGCAGAATTCAAAGCTGCTGCTGAACGAGCCAAGCAAAAGGCAGATGCATTGGCTGCTAAAGCAGAGTTGAAGGAAAAGACGATATTGAAGAAGCCATCTGCTGTCTCTGTGGACACAGCACCGTCAAAGAAGACGGCTGCATCTCCATCGCCTACTTCAGCTGCCACCAACAAAACGCCCGTCAAGGCATCTCCTCCGCCACCCAACGTTGCAACAGCAACACAGGCATCAAAGGCACCGTTGCCACCTAAACTTCCTGATACCAGTAAACCTTGGAATTTAGTGGCTGCCAACAAGCAAGTACCTCATACCTCGTCTACAACAGCAGCAGCAGCTTCCACATCGCCAGCAGTTGCAACAGCTCCCAATCAATCGGAAGATCAGACCAAAGTACATCCCTTACAGACACCTAAAGAGCCATTGTCTACATCATCGAGAGATAACCAGCCCACACAGATCCTCAAGAATGAAGAAAAGAAACCGGTTGCCATTATGAAGAAAGAGCCCAGAAATGCCGCCAAAGAAGAAAAGAAGGAGCAGGTAGAGGAGCAAGATGAGGGTAGCACATCAAAGAAACCATTGACCGAGGATGAAAAGAACTGGCAAAAGTTTGTGTCCACCATCAAGACAGACCCGCAGGCTGTAGTCAGAAAAGACGTAACATCAACGGACTGGAATATGTACGCAGATCGATTGCAGGAAACCACAGCTGAACAAGATGCCATCGCTACTTCTACCAGACAGAGATTGATCAGGGAAGTGGAAAAAGAAATTGCACTGGAGAGCCAACAGCATAAGCAGCAGCAACAGCCTCTGGCTGTGGAAGTCTTTGATTATGACAACGAGGATTGGGGTCCAGCACCTACCAGCTCGATGATTGGCCGTAACATGGATCGTGGTGCCTGGACGCGTGAAGACAACGCTCACAACCTACAACGGGGTCTTCGTAATGGCCACCGAAGCAGTAGTGCTCGAGGAGGCAGAGGTGGTGGCACTAGCAGCATTAACAGAGACATGGGTCGTACGAGCAATCTCGCCAATGCTAAAAGTCGAAAAACTGCAGATTACTGGCAACACGATACGACAGACGAGGAGCAGAAAGAGGAGAAGCCTATCGTGGTAGAGATATTAAAGAAGCAAGAACCTGTGCTGCTTAAAAAGACGCAATTAACCAACTTGCTCAAGGAATCGTCTTCGCCTATATTTCCTGGTTTCATTGATAAACTGGCTGCCAAGAAGCCTGCCAATATGAGTTTTATGGTCGACATAGAAGAATCTGACAAAGAGATTACCATGATGCAACAAGACACCACTTTAGCGGCTGTGGAGGACGAAACGATCAGTGTGGCTACTACCCATACAACGACTACTGAGAATAGTCCAGCATCAACACCACCTAAATCGCAATTCCCCATGCAGCAGCAGCAGCAGCATCAGAGAAGAATGAACGTGAACAGACATTTCCCTGTGCTGGTATATCAATATCCAACAGCTCAATCGGCACCTACAACAACAACAGGTACGTCGGATCATCCAGGCTCGCCATCGTCCTCCGTGGATGTAGGCTCCAAGAGTAAGTGAACACAGTTGTGTTTAACTCATTACCAACTTACGTCCATTTGATAAATAGGTCCCTCATCTCATCACCAGCAATCACCACAGAACAGACCTTTGGGTGTCTATCTCATGCCACAACAACCCTTCTTGGCCACGAATCAATACGTAGTATCTTATCCCCAAGTGGGAACAAGCAATGTACAACCGATTTACTACCCTACGTTATCTTGGCAACAGCAAAAAAACACTGGCATGGCTCCAAGAGCTGCCTTCGACCACCATCATCAACCACAACATCATCGTAGACCTTACAACAGCAATTACAATGATTATTCAGCGCCCAATGGATACAGACAACATAAATATCCACACAATCCTAGTGCGTATCAAAATGCTAGCAGTGGTAGAGGTAATTCATACCGTAAGCGAGGTGGTGGAGCAGCCCAATCTTGGTCTGGCTCTATGGTGAATAATGCTGGTCGAGGAAATGGTGGACATTATCAAACCCCTCACAACGCTAGTTACAACAGAAATTATAGCAGACATGGCATTGATGCAGCAGCAAACGAGCCACCTTCTCCTGCTGTAGACATCCAGCAACCCTCATTATAAATCATGTAAAAAAAACACACACACACTAATAGTCTTCTATGTTTGCTCTTTTAAAAAAAATACATTGCTTGCACTTTACATTCCTTTTGTTCATTTGCTATCATTTCACGCCAACAGAAAACATAATAAAATCCATATAACCATAGTGAAAACATGCTGGCATGGATAATTCACAGAAAAAAAGACTTTGCAAAGTGCCTTGTGCTTTGTCTTTGCTCACATCTCGCATCAAAAGACTGTGGCAACCTAGCCTCTATTAATCGTCATCAAGATTATTGACATGGATGATGCCAACTCGTAGATACAATCATGACATCATTTTCAATACTATTACTCTCTCCTCGCACAGACTATGGCAAAAGACAAATATTGACATTAATCGGGAAATCAGAAAAAGGGGAAGCTGACTGGCTCGGTCATGGGTGATGGAGCACCTATCAAAACCACAAAGATTGATAATCAACCACATCCCGTTTCAACCAATAATGAGCAGGACGTTATCAACCTATTTCGGGTCATCAAAAGATGTAGACATTTGGCCTAGGGTGGGGATGACATCCTGGTCTAAAATGCCCATTACATGTTTGGACATTCAAAGACATCCAGTTATACAATATGGAGACTTGAAAGGGAATAAATAGAAGGCAGAAAAGAATGTTTCAATTCAATTAACTTGACAAGGTTCAAACAGTATCAGATCATTTTGGTTTTACATGCTGGAAGTTTTCGTATTAGAACAACTTAAAACTAACAAAAAAGTGAATTGGTTGATAATATCTAGTAAGAAAGCAAGCGAGCCTCTTCTTTATTTTATAATAAATAGGTAGATAGGTTTATCTAGAATGATGAGGAGCAATCATCCTAAATAGATGGATGAAGAAAAAATGTTTGTACTGCTATATTAAATGATTGTGTGTTTTTCGGTTATATAATCTATAATCTATCGCGAGAGTAGCTACAAGATGAAACATGATGTTAGTACCTGGATTCACTCTGCCATCATTGACAATAAATACTTACGTCTTGCCGAACTTTTGGTTGACGGTCATGAACTTGACTTGAGTGTCTTGGTCAATGTTTTGCCAAGGGTAAGGGTTGTTGGTACGATCCCAAACAACTTCAGGACCACGAGCAAGACGAGTGAGGTAGTAACCAGCTAAACCACAGGCGGCACCGACGGTAACGTAGATGGGGATAATTTCATGCTTATACCAGATAGACCAGAAAGACTTCTTAGCAGTGTTAGCAGCGGCACCAGCAACCATTTTTTCTATTTGTAAAATAAGAGAGAGATAAGGAAGACGGCTACCTTCCCCAGATGTTTTCATTTATATAGGCCTTTTTCGATCTGACTTGATAAGTTGACCCCCCACATTCAATTGTAATTGGTAATGTTAAATTTTTGAGATTGAAAACTCAATGGATCTAAACAAGGTCTTTCTGGAAATACCCAATTGGAGTGTCCATGTTTGGGATAAATGTTTTATTTAGCCATCTCTTGATTCAATTGGGGAAATAGGTTTTCATAGTATGGAAAAGAGGATTGCGGATAGCACAGCATCGATCATGCCGTTTATGTATATATGCATCTATCCAGATTGATAAAGGTGCATTGGTTTGTTTGTCTGTTGCTTGTGTGTTTATACGCTGGTGATCAACTTGGATTGAAAATCTGATAAAAAGGATTGTGAGGCAGTAGGAGGAGAGGACCCCTATCTGTTTCAGAACCTGACTGACCAGTAATAGCATGGGGCATGTGTTAATATCAGACATCTGCTGAAAGAAACAGCGAATCTACTATTCGTCTATTTGAATTGCTCCAGAAGAAAAGCTTCAATTGGTAATAACTATGGTAAATGCTCATACTTGGTGTAACGTCTTAATTAGTAGATTGAACAATGGAAGAAACGAAAGTATTCTATCTAACTTAATTAACGATGGCTGTCAAGAATGTTTTGGGACGTACATGTAGATCTTACTGTGAATACAGTAAATTGATTGGGTTATTCCACTAGGACCACGTATGAAGGAAAGCAGATGATTTCTGTGCTTGCGTACTGAACGCCATCGAATCAATGTAGTGGAGCCGTGCGTACATCAAGAACAAAGGATGGGGCACACAATTGCTGCCCAGTGATTGCCAAGATTTAATTACCAAAAACAAACATCATTGATCCCTTCTTGAGAAGCCATTTCATTTATATATTTAAATGTGTTGTATACGTGGCACAAGGTCGAAATTCCTAGCGATTTCTATCCGCACCTTCTTTATAAGATAGCAAACAAAGTTGACGATCCAGGTAGCATATACAATTTTGAACAAGATGGCAATACGGCATTTTGCATCTAAATGAGCAATTTGGAACAACTAAAGTTATGTACGAATCACAGAAAAAGCGCAATAGCAACATAATAGAGCGTTTAGAATAATTTATGGCACCTTTTAACTCACAGTCTCCTTCTGATTAGCTTTAAAAACATCAATTACACTCGATGACAATAGCATTGACTTTGACAGCCAAATCCTATTAAATCCCCGCTCGACTTTTGCTGCTCAAGATTATTGGACAGATTTTGAACAATTTCGACTTCTCTAAAATGTTTTGCCAGATACAACTACATAAAGGGTGAAAATTACCTCATATTTCCTAATTGTTATAAGGAATACTTTTTAAGGCGCATTAAGTGGTAGCAAATATGATGAGTTTTTTGAACAAATGTATCGAGTAATGTTTGAAAACATGATATTAGAGTTTTGGCCAGAATGCTGAGAATTTGCATATGAAGATCTCACAAAAGTGATTCAATGGGTTGTTTTGAGGTGAGAGAAACACTTTGAGTTAATATACGTTATAACAAAATCTTAATCTTCACGGTCAAAAACACGATTATTAGATTCGTGATGAAAAGTACGAGGTACCCCTCATGCTTTTTGATGGATTTTTGGTGATGTTTTTTTTGTCCCCAAAAAGTTGAGCGAAGGTGTCCAGAAATTAGTGATAGATAATAAAAGCAATTGTTTGGTGCTATTCTGAATGTCTAAAACAGCTTTTAGTGCGAGAAATCAGGTCTCAAATGTATCCAAATTTCGCCGTATTTTGCAATTGGAGGTAAGACAACATCATTTGAACAATAGCTTCTTGTTCAACATGGCCATTAATGACTGTAGCTTCAACTGAATTAGCAGTATCATTGTCATGGACTCTACTATCAACAGTATCACCTTCATTTTCGTCCTCAAAAGAGACATCTGTAGCTATGTTGAGTGTCATATTTACACTTTTATTGCTGTCTTGATCGGCACCGTTGACTGAATTGCCAAGGCTCAAGATTTTCTTTCGAAGAGAGTGGTAAAGACATTACGAACAGTAAACTGTTCAAGGGTTCCCTCCTAGACGCTTTAATACAATTATTGCAGGCTATATGACTATAGTCAATGAAATGATGGTTTCGATAATACTCTTACAAGCCAAGAAAAATGTATTGGTAGAGTTCATTATTCAGATACATTCTGACAATTATCTGCTACATTCAACAAAACACACAGGCTAAATACATTCTGCCCTCTATTATATATCTTTAATTCACTTCTATCACAACTCAACTCATAAATTGGCTTGCATTGTTGAACAAGTTTGATTTTATTCACTTGTTTATAAAAGTACAGTAAATACACGCAAAGATAATTTAGTTTTCATCGTTTTGATTAACATTTTGTTGATACTTTTTGGCATTCTTCACAAGGTCAGCAAATCTGTTCTTATTACTGTTTCCATTGCTAGTAGCGCCATAATTGGTATTAGGAGCACTGAACGCCATGTGTTCATTGTTAGAGTTGCGAGTGTTGGAACGAGCAGGAATCTCACGCGATTTGCTTCCACGCTTACGGCGCAACAAGGAGTAGACACGCAGTTCATCACGTACATCACCAATAGCACCTTCCCAAGTCATACGAGAGTAAGTGGCTAAAGGCTTGGCCTCTTCGTTGAAGCGACTTTCGCAACCACAATCAGGAATCAAACGAATGATAGTACCGACAGGGATAGATAAGGCACCAATCAAGATGGTGACAATCCATTGATGACCAGTCAAGGGTACAGTCTTGAAAGCAATACCACCGAATGTCACAATCAACCATTGACCCAAAATAACAGCAACTTGGACCGCGATGAAAATCCAGTTATCAAACATATCCTTAAAGACGTTGATTGTGTTATCAATGCGTCTACAATTGATTTCGTTGAAGACTTGCAAAAAGACAAAGATGTTGAACACAATGGTACGCAACACTTCTTGATCGTAGGTAGTATCGCCCAAATGGAAGATACGAGGACCTAAATAGATGGCAATCAAGTTGATGATGATTTGGAAGATGGCTTGACCAAGAATCATCTTGGCCATGCGGTAGTTGATCAAATGGGCATACTTGCTGATAGGCTTGCGTTGAAGTAAATCGTCAGTGGGAGGTTCAGTAGCCAAAGCCAAGGCAGCCAAGGTATCCATGATCAAATTGACCCAAAGCAATTGAACAGCACTCAAGATACTCTCGGCGTTTTCAGAGCCGATAGCAGAGATGAAAGACAAGACAACAGCAGCAATGTTGACCGTCAATTGGAAAGTCAAAAACTTGCGAACACCGTCATTAACAGCACGGCCCCACATCAAAGCCTTCAAGATAGAGTTGAAGTTGTCATCCATCAAGATAATATCAGAAGCTTCTTTGGCGACTTCAGTACCAGCAATACCCATAGAGAAACCAACATCAGCCAACTTGAGAGCAGGACCATCATTGGTACCATCACCAGTCATACCAACCACTTGGTCTTGCTCTTGGAGACGAGTGACAACGATAGTCTTGTCAGTAGGAGATGAACGAGCCAACACTTGCAAACGAGGAATCACCTTGCGTTGTTCCTCAACAGACATGGCACGCAATTCAGGACCAGTCATGGCAACACCACCCTTGGTCAAGATACCAGCATTGCGAGCAATAGCCTTTGCAGTATTCAAGTTATCACCAGTTATCATACGGACAAAGACACCAGCCTGTCTGAAGGCACTAACAGACTCAACGACACCAGGACGCAAGGGATCCATAATACCAACAATGCCGATCAAAGTCAGCTCTTCAAGAGGAGGCTCATCATCACTGACCTTCTTGTAGTTGGACTTGGAGATATCACGATAAGCTAAAGCAATAGTACGGAGAGCCTTATCAGCATAGGAAGAAATGATGCCATTGAACTTCTTGGAGGCTTCTTCATCGAGTTCTTGACGTTCGCCCTTGTTGTTGATATAATATTTACAAGTCTCCAACACAATTTCGGAGGCACCCTTGACATGAACTCTGTAGTCGCCATCAGATGTAGAGGGAGCAGAGTTTTCCTTGATTTCAGAGATAGTTGTCATTGTCTTGCGCTTGGAGGCAAAAGGATATACTTTGGCAATAGTGGCGTCATGACGGAGATCTTCGTAAGAGCTACCCAAATCTTTAGTGAAGCCCAAAAGAGCACATTCAGTCTTGGAACCAACAAAATCAGGCTTGCCATTCTCGTCCTTTCCTTCAAAAGCAGTCGAGTTGAGAGCAATAGTCTCGTAGATGAGAGGCAAGACATTCTTCTTGTCAACGTTCTTGGACCATTCTTTAGCTTCTTCTTGAGACTCAAAGGATTCCTCGGCCAAAGTGCCTTCAGTAATAGTCATCTTGTTTTGAGTCAAAGTACCAGTCTTATCAGAGCAGATGGCTGTGGCGTTACCCATTGTTTCACAAGCCGCCAAGACACGCACAAGATTGCTATCTTTCAGCATTTGTGTAGTGGCAAAAGCTAAAGCCATGGTAACAGCCATAGGCAGACCTTCGGGCACAGCAACGACAATAATGGTGATAGCTTGAATAACAATAGAGATCATGGCAGCAGCAATATCAGCAGCGGGAGGAAATTCAGGTGCAAGAGCAGCAGTAACGAAATACTTGATCACAAGAGCCAACAGCATCAAGATGGCAGCAGCGAAACCCATCTTTGCAATCTGCTCAGCGAGTGTATCCAACTTCATTTGCAATGGCGTGCCTTCAGCTTCTTCGCCACGCATGGACATCATGGTTTTGCCAAAGAAGGAGTTTTCACCAACAGCAACGACAACAGCACGACCAACGCCTTCCAATACCTTGGAGCCAGACAAAATGAAACAATCGCCCTTACCGTCAGGCTTCTTTTTCATGGTATCTGATTCACCGGTGGCAGAAGATTCATCACAGGCCATATTATGGCCCTCCAAAAAGAGGCCATCCACTGGGATAATATCTCCGGGTTCCAACATTAACACATCACCAACATTGATATCATACACGCTGATCTGCTTTTCACGACCACTGCGCAATACCTTGACCACTCTGTCCTCCTTCTTTGCGTTCAACTTCTTGAATTGAGCCTCCTTTTGATAATCATTGATAGCATTTGTCAAAATAACAGCTAATACAGCGACGAGAATGGCAGTACCCTCAACCCTATTACAATAGTCAGTTGTGTGATTTTTTTTTTAAAAAATGAGCACTATATATATACCATCCAACACGAGGTTCATCTTCAGGGTGGCGAGGCGAATAATCCTCCCAAATACCAACAGCCAATGACACCAAAGAAGCAATACTGTACAGCAGCAGTGATTAATATCTACGTCATGTCACTCAACAAAATAGACATACCTCAACATAATGAGAGTTTTATCGTTATAAGCAGCCCAGAGCAATTGCAAAAATGTCTTTGTCTTTGGCTCAGGCAATATGTTCTTACCAAAATGAGCTTGACGATCTTGGAACGCTGATTGATCAGATTGGCTCGAACCCTCATCAGCAGAGAGGCCAACAGATGTGTCCACTTGGATTTTTTTGCAAACGGACTTTACGCCACCTAATTTCTTGAGAAGATCTTCGTTTTTGGGGTCAAACAATTCGCTCAATTGCTCTGCAGACAAGTCAAAATGACCTTCAGAGCCACCATGATGATCAACAAGTGATTCTCTTTCTTCACTCGTCGGCATATTTCAGATTTTAATAAAAGAGAAAAAAAAAAGTTGAAAGAAGAAAAGAGAGAAAGGAGATATTCTAGTTTAGGTGATGGGTTTTATATGTAAAATATGCTTTTTCAAATGGTTATTCAATCAAGCAGGTTTCTTATTGATATAAATGGAAATGGCTGGTAATCATTTTTTGGTGCTTAGCTCGGCTCAATTTAAGAAGTAATGGATCCTTCCTTGATTTCGTTCATTTAAAATGACGCCAATGTTTATTATTCTAATGCTTTATCCAGAATACCAGCAAAGTCATCTAATGAACTATCCTCATTGTCACTCGTGTTTCCACTGGTACATGTCGAGCTGGGTGCTGTTGTTACCTTGGACAAGTGCGATTTACCTCGTCTTTTCGCTTTCAGTCGTCTCACTGCCAAGATACTCGGGCCACTTGCAGTACTGACGCTAGAGGTAGTAGTGGTAGTATCATCATCAGAGCCATCTCCGCCACTCTCTCCGCCACTGTCTCGCTTTCGCTTCCATCCATGCGAAGGTATCGGTATTGGGCTATTAATAAGACCATAATTAATTTATAATATAATAGACTAAAGGATTCTCTCCCTACCTCTCCACGGTATCCGAATCAGTGTCCCCCCATATATCATCAATGCCGCTCTCATTGATGAAATCCTCGACTTCTCTATTTGCATCATCCCAATTAATATTCTCAACCAGCTCTTCTTCTGAGGCTTCTTGATCGTCCTGCAACGCCTGTTCCTCATCTTCTGTAGACGTCTTTGGTGATGGGATTTGGTATTCCTTGAGTTCATACGCTTCTTCTGGCTGCATCTTCCATCTTGCTGTGCTATCCAGTAACCAAAGAGGACTCACTATTTTGCAATGTCCGTATTCTCGTGCTGCATGTACTTTATTCTTGCTGGTGGAAATCGCAATCAGATGCGTTGTTTTGCCTGTGAGATCCAGAGAGCAAGTAGCTCCAAACGAAGTAGCCATTTGCCAAATCCATGACAAAGTAGGGTCTTTTAAATCAGGGCTCAGTATCACATCTGAAAACGTAATGATGACACTCTTTAACACTTGTTTCTTCATGTGTGGTATAATGTGAGTAACGTCGGCTTCTTTGTCATCTGCAGGCTTGGAATAAAAGGTCGTGTGTACGGTTGTCAAAATCTATCGTTGGGAACATTTATCGTTGAGTCGATCTTTTCCTGTTGTTTCGTCATTTGGTTATACACATTACTTGAAGAACTGTGTTCAATTCGTTATCATCGTCATGTCCGAAGCAAGGATCGTCATTTTGTTCTACAAATGGAATTCTCGGTTAAAATGCTCATTATGTCCGAATTTGTAAATTAATGGAATTTACCAGCCACTGCTTGTGTAATCTGGGTATTCTGGCTATGGATATCTCCAACATTGGTGAAAAACTCGTCTATCCCCAGTGCTTGTAAGATACTGCTCTACTTTGCCTATACCTCTAAAGGACTCACATGGCTTTATCCGTATCAAATTGGGTGAGAAGCTCCAGACATCCGATCGATCATCCAATACAACCACCATAGAAGTGTCACAGGGAAATAGCCGCTGTAGCTTTTTTTGCGTAACACCTAGGGAATAGTGTCAGCTTAAAAATAAAAATACAAGCAAAAATCATACATACTTCCACTCTCATCTCTGGATAATATCCTCTCTTTAAACAAAGACCCGCTTGGATCAATCTCTTTGGCTACTGCTTCAGCATAGCCCCTTGTTCCCATGGTATATATGTGTAATTCATACATTTCCTCTACCTGCTTTAAGAACTCTGCCAATCCAGGTCTATGTACACATCATCTTTTAAACACTTGCTGCCATGAATCATTGCTCTGAACCATACCTCAACTTGATATAATATACAACATCACTGCCAGGTAATGTAAATTGTCGGATGTCTTTATCGTCAGCCTTGTATTGTGATTCATCCACTCGTTTATCCCAAGTAGCATGCACAATCGTCTGATCCAAATCCAGAATGAGTGATAATTTCCGAATTTTCAGTAACCTTCTTGCATTTTCTGCTTCCAGTCTTTCTGCCTCCTATCAAACTGCGGCTCAATATCTGACAAGTCCCATTCTATATGCTTCCTACATACCTCGCGGCTTACTGTCAAACCAAACGTGTCATATCCCATGCGAATGTTACTATTGCCGATGACTGCTCCTAATGGGTCATCCGAGTTCCTATGATTATACATGATACCTATTTTATTAGCAGTTTCTCAATCAACTTGTTCTCTACCTCACATACGTTTCTAGCAATGAACCGCACACGGCGCATAATCCGTTGTACTGTACTTGATGGGCGCATAGTTCCATGTTTCTGTAGATGGGTTGAATACACAATGGTACGCGACCTGCGCATGTCTAGTGCAGATACAATACCTTTAAACTCGTAGTCTGTAAATGCAGTATAAATTTTAAATAGGCTTTGTGTATAAGCAGGGATATCCAGGAAATGTATAGCGCGATATACAATAATTTCTTTTTATTTGCAAGAGGGAAAAAAAGAAATTCTTTTTCATAGCTCGCTTTGATTTTTGCATTGTTAGAAGAGATGATTGGACCAATCATGTCAACCATAGAAATTAGTCGCGAGCTGCCAAAGTGGCAGCAGTAACGGCCAATCATGGTTTGAAAATACATCAATACGATTATACCTGGCAAATAGCATCACCATTATACTTACACCAAGTATACGCATATTAGCAGCAGCAGTAGCGCTAGGCTTTGCGGCTTGAGCGTTGACAGAAGCGACAACAGTAGCATTAAAGGCCAGAACAACGTCTTTTTAAACCTGATGCTAGAACTCAATAAGCATAAGCATGTGAAACATCAAACGTGAACCACCATTATCTCGAATATCAAAACCCAAAGCTAGTAAAAATAAATCTTAACTGGATCCCGTTCAAATCAATGGTGGTTAGTAGTTTTTGGTCCAACGTTTTCGAAAAAAGTTACACAGCGAAAATGATCCCCGTGCTTTTCAGTTTTGATGTGATCTGTCAATCTACCCTTCGCTGTCGTCAAAAATGATGGACTTGGCAAACTTTGGGCAAGCCATTAAAATGGAAATAACTGGCAGATGAATTATGAAGGAACATATATTCTGGCCCACTGGTGTGGAAGCTCTATCACTCAAAGTTGTGAATCTATTGCCACGCAGTCTGCTAAATGTAATATGCTATTTTCTGCCTCATTTGGTGGGTGTGGTACGCCTATTGTCATACATAATTCTGGTAGGATTGGTATGCATACCACTGCAAGCACAACTGTGCAGAGGCGCCTTGTCTTATGAGCTCCTAAAAGCACGGCGCTTGTAGGCAAAGTTCTTGGTAGTAGCAAGAGAACGACGAAAAGCACGGAAAATGCCCAAAACAAGCAGAGATATGAGTGATATTGAGAATAGATACTATATCGGGCACACCAAGACCAGGTTTACTAAGCCATTCCAACTGTTATTACCGTTTTGCGTATATTCAATGTGTCAATGATTACTTGCCAGATTTGCATTCATACCAGAGAATTGCAACAACTAAATAACCCAACAACAGTTTACAAAGAAAGTATTGGAATCACTAGCAACTATTAAACTGATGCCAGATAAGAGATGTAAGCCTAATAATATATATAGAGACGTAGAATATACATTTTATTGCACGTTATCCTAATTTTGAATAAAGAAGGATTTTAACAGTATTGTGAATCGCTTTTTTACCCCCTTTTACTGCAACACCTTCTAGGCTCATACTCTAACTTTAAGAACCATTGTTATGTCAAAATACAATATGACAATTGAATCTGCCAAAGAATTACATCTTTATTGAAAATGCATACAGAGGATGTGCTGTGCCAGAAGGGCTACAACTATCTAAAAGATTAAGGTATTCTTGATGGGTAAATATGTCTATGTTGTGCAACGACATGGACAAGCTATGGCAGTTGAAGTGTATCTCAACTAGTAAGGTGCTGAGGTTCATCATATGTAATAAGCGTTGCACAAGATAAATTACTACTTTGACATCCAGAATTTAGTATACATAGAAGTACATTACACCTTAATCAATGAATCTTTAGTTTTTGTGTCTGATCTTATTTTTATAAGTCTTTACTCATTGAAATAATATTATACATTTTTATAAGTTACAGATTATAACGAATTTATCCTCTGTACTTAACAGGGTGCATTTATATACTTTTCATCATGTTGGAGTCTACAGCATGATGATGAATTTTAATACTACAAATAAATATATTTTCTACCCAACCAGCGATCTATAAAACATGGTTAGCATGATTTACCCAATGGACCTAAGAATAGAAACTTGCCCTTCAGTGTGAGGTCTTG
>DF836320.1:8489-20032 GCA_000950595.1 Mucor ambiguus | reverse complement strand
TTTGTCACCTTGAAGGGTTCCAATGGCTTCAAGAACGCTGTTACTGTCAAGTCTTTTGATTTACCTGCCAATGATCCTGCTGGTGGCATTACTCTCACTGCTGATACTGTCATCAACAACCCCAGTCAAGTTGGCTTCAACCTTGGTGGTGCTGCCTTTGAGACTTATTTCAACGGTGTTGATCTTGGACCACTTGCCTCTGATGGCGCTGCTTTCTTTGCTCCCCTCTCTTCCTCTAACATGAAGATGAAGGGTCGCTTGATTCCTCAAGATACTAAGGAAGGCATTGTTGCTATCACCACTGTCTTTGGTCACTACCTTGCTGGTATGTCGTCTGAGCTCACTATCAAGGGTGTCTCTGGCTCTGGTAACAATGGCCCTGTCAGCTGGTTGACTACTGCATTCAAGACCATCAACATTGAGAATGTCGTTTTGCCTGGTCCTGCCACTGTTCCTGAGCTCATTCCCTCCATTGAAATGAAGGACCTCAAGCTAGATTTCACCAAGGATCAATGGGCACCACCTACCAGCTCTTCCAGAGTCGAAGCTCAACTCAAGAATCCCTTTGGCTTCCCTCTCTCTGTTGCTCAGCTTGATATGAAAGTAGAGGCTACTTACCAAGGAGCCGCTGTTGCTACTCTTGACATCCCTACATCACCTGCTTCCACCTCTTCTTCCGGTTTAATTACCACTGGCTTCAATGACATTCCATTCAAGGTGGTCAACCACGAGCTCTTTGCTGGCTTCAACGCTCTGTTGACCTTGACGCCTAGTGTTACCTTTGGCCTGCGGGGTACTTCCAATGCTGTTGCTAACACTGCTGTTGGCACTTTGTCTCTTCCTGGTGTCAAGTTTGATGTCGATACTCATTTAGCTGGTAAATATAATGAAGGAGTGCCAGTAAAATATTGTTTTAACTTTGTTGATGGTTAATAGGTTTCAACAACTTTGGTAACACTGCTGTTGTCAAATCTCTCAAGGTCACTGGTGCCACTCTCAAGTACATTATTGTCGAGTTGGACGTCACATTAGCCAATCCCTCCAACATTACTATTACCATTGGTGATGTTAACTTTGATGTCTACATGAACGAGTTCAATGCCGTTGTTGGTAAAGCTTACATGCTGGATACTACCATTAAACCTGGTACTCAAGACTACAAGTCCATCATGCATTTGGGTGAAGGTGCTACAAGCATTGAAGCTGTTGGAAAGATGCTCTTTTACTATTTGACTGGGGCTGCTGTTCCCTTGACTATCCAGGGCTCCCCCACATCCACTGCAATTGAGCCTCTCAAGCAAGGCTTATCTCAAGTCAAGCTTGCCACTTCTATCAACGGTGTGAATGAAGGCTTGATTGAACAAATCGACGTTGTGGGCGACCTTATGACCATTGCTAATACAGGCTTTGCTAGCGCCAAGATTAGAATCCACAATCCCTTGGACACTCCCTTTACACTGAAACATATCAAGGCATCGACTACTCAATACTTGACATGTAATAATGCCGGCTCCAACAGATACACCAACCAAGAAATCGGTTCCATTGACTACGAGCTTCCCACTCCCATGGTGATTCCTCCCAAGGCAAGTGTTACATCTGATGACTGGCCCGTGGCAATCGATTTAGCTAGACTCGACATTGTCATGTCTGCCATTGTATCTGGAGAGCGCCACTACAATGTCACTCAAACTGCAAGTGTTGTTGTCGGTGATGGTTTCCAAAGTTCTGAAATGTACTACACTCAACAAAATGTTCCTTACACCATGGTGATTCCTGAGCTCACTTCAGTGAGTCCAGAGGAACTTAAAGCGGTTTGTGATTCTCCACCTGCAGGCGGCTTCTCATTGCTTGATCTCAAGAACGGAACTGCTAATGCCACTTCTTCTGCTATCTCCTCTTCTGCCCTTCCTACAAGTACTCCTCTGCCCACTGGTAGCACCGATCTTCCTTCAAGCTCCACCGCTGTCTCAACAACAACCGAGGAAGCTAAGCCTACTACTACTGAAGAAACCAAGCCCACTACCACTGAAGAAGCTCGGCCTACAACTACTGAAGAGGTTCAACCTACAACCACCGAGAAGGAAACTGTGAAAACCACCGAACCTGCTGCTCAATCCACTGTTTAAATATCTTTTCAATGACTTCTTATACAAATTAACTATACTCTTACCTCTATAATATCCTACCTTCTATTCTTTATCAACGTTGGTTTACATATGAATACGCTATCAACTATGAAAATATGATGATAGATGTACATCAATAATACAAAGTCCACTAAGCAATCATTAAAAACATCCCATCTTATTCGCAAACCAACTTTCTATGTGGCGAGTATTGAGAAAAAGCTATTTAAGGCTGTTGTTACAATTGTTTTTGTATTAATTGCATAACATTTATGTATTAATAGAGTTTGTGTTGGTTGTTCATTGTTGTAGTAGGGGCTGAAAATATTCCATCACCGATGTTTGATGTGTGAGTTGATATAAAATGTCATTTGATTCATACTATGTGAGTGAGCGGTATCTAGCCCATCTCACTCGGACTGCACTGGTAGCATTGCTAGGTACCATTTATATGGGAAGTTCATCTATACACGATACTGCCATGCCAACAAGAAAAAGTACTATTAATACTCTGGATATGGTAATAAGTTTTGCAGAAATTGACTGGACAAAGGCATATTTAGAGAGTATATTTGGATAAACTGAGATATATGGATCATAAGGAGGGAGTAATATCCCACGCAATATGAGCAATATCCGTGAAAATATCACAAGATGAACAAGAGTAAAAGCTTCCAAGAGTTCCATTTAGATATAAATAATTTTTTACCATATATGAAAATGATCTTATATAAGAAATTGTATATATTGAAAGGAAGGTATCCATTGTATTAAATCAATTACCGCGGAAAGACGGCATCTGGCATCCTTTGAAGCGCTGTTGCTTGCATCTTCACTTGCGTTGAAATGCCTTTCGCGAAAAAATGAGGATATCACATAGAGCCAACTTTAGCCCTTCTTTCATTGTACTACAGGCAAACCTTATATTATAGTGAATATCAACGATTCTTAGACTAAACATATTCATCATGGAGAGATGTAAAAGAGCTAGGCAGGCGGCCTTTCATTCAGGGTGAGAGCTGCACGAGTAGATGACTCGCTTTAGAGGGTTACCCCACCTCAATTTAAATCAATTAATAAAGCTTGATTTGTGCTTTCACTTATTCTCTTCTTTCTCTTTTCTCTTTTTTTTTTCTTGTATTCCAGCATGAGATTCATTTGTGTAATTCTGTTAATTAGTACATTGGCTTTGCTGTTTCATACCGCTGCTGCTGATGTAGATCAAGACACAGATCTATCAAAACCGCAACAGAATGACGATGACACATCACTGTTTCGAGGTGTGGAGAATGCCATTGATGAAGATTCTGAAGACGATGCTTACCGAATACTGAAAAGCCTGCAAGACGTCAGAGATGATGAAATAGATGAAGACCAAGACTTCAATCCAGACAGCGATGATGAGGAGGACGAAGAGCAAGAGGAAGACAGCGATCTCCTTTTTGACGAAGACGACGATGAAGATCAAGACGAAGATGACGACGATTTCTCTGCCGATCTACCAGAATTCAAAAACGAAGAAACAGCAGACTTTTTCGAACATCTTCCGCAGCAACCCGTTGACAATGGCGACAATAAGCTGAGCATTGTGGAAGACAACATCGAAGTCGAGGATGTTGACGAGGAAATGGACGAATTAGTCCCTAAACCCGACAGTGGCGAGGAAGACGATGAAGACGAAGAGGAGGAACAAGACGATCCAGATCAACGCAACGAAAACTCCACGCCTACTCCTGTTTTACCGCCCATCATCAATGAAAATATACCCTGGAACAGACCTGAACCTGTCATGAAAGCTGATGAAAACGCCAACTTCTATCAAGACATCAATTACAAGGAATCCGAAAAACTCAAGCAAAACTCCTCATCTAATAATACAAGCAACTTTCAATTCTGGCATTTATTTTTTATTCTCATGGTCCTGGCGATCGTTTATAACTCAATCACAAAGCGCAAGGTACAATACAGACTGTAACTTTAAACTTGGTACACTGACTAACCTGTTCTTTGTTAATAGCCCCACAATTTCATTGAATTGCCCTTGTCCTCGTCCTCTTCTTCGCTGTCATGGGGCAACAAGGACGAAAAAGACTATTTACCTGTAAGTATCAAAAGTAAGCAGAAAACCTTGCTTTGACTAAACCCACCAATCATTAGTTACACAGCAATAACAAGAGAAATAGCTACTATAAATATGAAACCAAAAGCTCTTAAACAAAACATAATGTAAACATGAAATAAAGCACGAATCCGCAAGATATATCCTCAATTGATTTGATGAATGCACTTTATCTTTCTCTCTCTCTCTCGTGATGTATCTTTATTTTGTTTTACATGCTTCCGTTGTAATAACCAGCCATTTGTTGTTGCTGATCTCCATACATTTGTTGCTGTTGAACTTGTTGCTGCTGCTGCTGTGCAAGTGGATCTTGACCTTCCTCCTTCTCTTTGCCAGTTGCTGTCGTTCTTTCGATCTTTGTAGTCTAGCAAAAAGCATGCATGTTGGTATGTGGTGACGCCTAATATCAATGTGCAACTTACCTCACGGTATTTTCCAAGATAGATCTTCAAGGCTTCTGTATAATTCTCAAAGCCAAGAGATTGCATGGCCCATAAAATATCTTCGCCGTTGATGGTCTTTCTCTTTTCTTGTTGACAGCGATCACTGGCTATGATAAAGCGTCAATTTGGGTTATGGACGTGACACTTGGATCAAAATGGCGCCTCACCTTCGCTTGTGATGAATGAAATGAATTCAGAAACACACTCTTGAACACACTCTTTGGCTTCCTTTGCAATCTTAGCATTTTCAGGAAGTGCCTTCTTCATGATACGGGCAACACTGTAAAGAGTACACTTTAGAACACGATACTTCAAATGTTGCTGCCTAGATTGTCTTACTTTGCAATAGGAAGAAAGCGATCTTGCTCTTTGATATCGATATCGAGTTCGTCTCCAGAGTGTGCTGACATGTTTGCTTTTGACTAATGTTGATTTTGGACAAAAGAAAGAAAGAAAAAAGTCTTTCTCCATCTAAATACACTGCAGTTCACATTGCATTTCCTCCGAGATTTTGGTCGAATGATGACGTCCCAAGCAAAGAATCAAACTCGGGGGGTCTCAATTAAGACTTCTAATGTCTCCACAATTTCAAAAGGCAAACTGTTATTTCGGTTCCTTACTTATCATCTTACACTAACTTGCAACAATGTCTTCCCGTTTACTTTCTACATCTCGTCTTTTAAATCAAGCTTCTACTCGTCAAGCTATTCGCAGCTACGCCTCCGAGTCAAAGCAAGCTGCTCAATCCTTCCCTGAAGAATGTAAGCTAAATTCTCATTTTGTTTATTCAATCTTATTTACGATTTTCTAAATGCTAGCCTTCGGTGGCAATGCCTGGAGAAATGGTGCTATTGCAATTGTTGCTGGTCTTGTTTGGTATCGTGTTGACCAACACATTACCCACTCTGGTGATGTACGTTGAATAGAGACGATTTGATACATGTGGACTTGGTCTGACATATTTTGTGTTTGTAGGAGAAGCATCCCTTCACTCGTTGGATTGAATACCGTATGACTTCAGCTGAAAAGAATGACGAATTCAACCAAGCCAAGTTGGCCTCTGCTGAAGCTGCTGCTGAATACAAGTAATTAGTCAACATCTAGCAACCGACGCATGTCAGTTTATTGATTGTTTTCCTCGTAGATTATTTGTTCAAGATGCTCAACGTGCACCCATCTACCGTATGAGATACCCTGAGTAAGTTCAAATATGTTTGATGTACCTTTTTATATTTACTTATCATTATTCCAGGGCTTTTGAGCGTCATAGTGCTCGTGGACTCACAGCTGGTACTCAAGTTGATTTGACCGATCTTAAGGTTACATCTGATTAGAGAACATGGAGAGACAGTATAGTTCCAAGTGCAATAAAAGAAAAAAAATCACAGCTCATATCTACATCATCCAGCATTCGATACATTGTAGTAGCAACAAAGCATTGCAATAATGGAATTGAGAGTGTGGTGGAGCAATCCAGCCCTGGAAAGATTGTCATTTTCAGCATAATATCGCTCAGATAATTTGGAACTGGCATGCTCTGCTGTCAATTAATAGCGACTATTGAAATGTTGTTGCGACATTGGTTATTGATTACATTAGCAACTGCTGTATGGACAATATGTTTTGGTATCGATTGTATGGTCAATACTGCACCATCGTTCATTTTGCTTATGGAAGTGCTTAAAAATGATTATGAAAAGGCTGGGTTGTGCGCTTTGATATTGTATTCCTTGGCAGTTCAATCATAAGTCTATGCCATACATTTCTTCTGGAGAGGGGAAATGCCTGTTTTCATGTATTTAAATGTTGAGCTTAAGGGATCTTGGGGGACGTTTCATAGAGTAAAATGACACTGGCAAAAGGTGTGCTCGATTGTGGCTGCTTCCAGCCCAACTTACAATAGATCAACATTCAAGAACGCATAAATTTATAGGAAAAGCGGTTACAACAATGAATTACAAATCCACTGCTGCGCAGTAAGCAGTGTCGTGTATACTAGTGTGTTTTCTTCCGGACCGAACGGATACCGTCATGAGTCATGGTGGCTATAAAAGCAGATTTTTTCTCGTTTTCAATCTTTTCGTTCCGCCTTTTTCTCGTTTTCTTCACTTTTTTTCTTTTTTCCTTCATCATCATACAAAATATAGAAGGACAAGGCCTTGAAGCTATCTGTTATCTATTTGAGTATTTTTAATCTATAAAAAGGTAGTTATATACAGTGCAATATATAGTGTAGAGAGTCCAGGTACTAAATGAATACGTGTCTATTATAGACCCCAATACCAGCGCCTTCCCCTCGCCTCAGAATCAAGCAATAATCATGTCGAACGCCATTGTGGTAAGCATCAATTCAAGTTCTTTTTTTTTTTATTTGGGGTTTTGATAGATTTTTATTGTAGTCAAATGTTTATCGATATGTCATTGATGATGTTATCAATCAAGTTCGTGGAGATTTCGAAGATATGGGTATCGATGACTCTGTTTTGCAGGAATTACAAAGAGTAAGCATTGTTGACTTGTATCAGCTATATACTGACGATTCAATCAATAGTCATGGGAGACCAAAGTAGCCAGATCTCGTGTAGCCAATTTTGGATTCAAGGAGGATGGCTATTACGAAGAAGATGGCAATAACAACAATAACAATGGAGGAGGAGACGCTAATGCTTTATCCAACAACAATGTTAACAACAATCCAAACGGTCAAAAGGCAGCTCAGCTATCATATTCTGCAGAA
The DNA here is from genome assembly GCA_000950595.1 of Mucor ambiguus. NCBI lineage: Eukaryota > Fungi > Mucoromycota > Mucoromycetes > Mucorales > Mucoraceae > Mucor > Mucor ambiguus. The sequence goes on along the minus strand of DF836320.1, from coordinate 12,604 downwards.
TATGCTAATAGCAATAGCAACAACAACCCACATAATAACAATAGTCCTTCTGCTGCTAGTTTGGCCAGTTTGGCTGCAACAACTGCAGCAAGACCCCCTCCTCCTCAGCCTTACGGATTACCACCCAATCTGAACAACAATAATAATAACAATAATAACTCTAGACCCTTTCCTGATCCAGATCATCTATTAAATCAATATCAAATGATGCAACAGCACAAACCTCCACATTTGCAACAGCAACAACAACAACAACAGCATCAGCAGAATAACAACTTGCCTGAATTACAATTACCTGGACTTCCACGACCCAACCTCCCACAAAATGACGGTGCAAATGATCTTGAATCCTTATCAACACAAGTAAGTCTTTGTCTGTTAGTCATGGTTGTGTGTATGCTAAGGCTAGAGCGATTGTATAGCAAATTGATCAACGCATTGAAGACATGATTCAATCCAGTCAAGACGAAGAAGAGGAAATGCAAATTTCGTTCACAGCATCATCTTTCTCTGGAGAGCCACTTGCCTTGGATTCATTGCCTGACAGCGTTAAGCAATTAATGCAAGAAGCAAGGGAAAAAGCTATCAAAGCTGGTGCTATCAAGAGGCGCACTCGTATTGCTCAGCTGGATGGCGAAGGAGACACTCCTACTGCTGAAACCCCTTCTGCGACTTCTACTGGTGCACCAGCTGCGGCAGCTAGCAATGCTACAGCAACAACAGCCACCTCAACAGCAAATGACGATGACATTAACTCTGACCTGGATGACACTGACGACGAGGACGACGATGGCGAAGGAGGAGAAGAAATTGAGCATATTATTTTATGTCTGTATGATAAAGTGACAAGAACAAAGAACAAGTGGAAGTGTATATTGAAGGACGGTATCATGTTGGTGAATGGTAGAGATTATCTCTTCCATCGCGCCAATGGTGATTTTGAATGGTGAGATTGCAACAAAGAGCTCAGCTGTCTAGTCTGAATCTATACATATATATATACATAACACAAAAAAAAAAGTATAAAGAATTGATGAAAATAAAAAGAAAAAGAAAAAAAAGCAAATTTATTGTCAAAGCTCATCATCGTTTAAACAAAGGGTCTAAATCACCAAATAACGCATTGTTGGTCTGTGTGGTTTTGAATTCAGTGAAAGTTGCTGTTGTTGTAGGCGATTTCTGGAAATCGCCAAATGTCCATGAATCGCTGGACTTTATGTTTGCCACTGGTGTAGGAATGACAGGCTTTGAACCAATGGATAAATCACGTAAAGCAGCGTAAGGATCCAGATCAATTGACCTACTGTTGTTATTGCTGATTGTGGTAGTAGCTGTCATTTGCTGAGTGATAGGACTCGTTGGTGTTGGTATCTGAAAGTTACTCGTCAAAGGTGATGAGGATGATGGTGAGTTAGGTTGCAAAATACCACCAGAATATGCAGCCGTGGTTACAGGTTTGACAGGGTTTAATGCTGCTAATTCTGAAAAGAAATCATTCTTTATGGGTTGCACTGCCGCTGGCATTGGTTTCTGTGATGGCAGTGATTGTGGAGCCGAGGCTAAAGGAGCAATGGGCACTAGAGGATCAACTTAGAAGGATAGATCATTCAATGTCGCAAATACCAACTTACCTCTCCTGCTAGTACTATCAGATGATTGAGGAGGGGATGGGAGTGTGGGCGATTTAGGTGATAGCATTAAATCATCATTCAGTAGTAGATCTACATTGGTGGCATTTGTTTTTACAGTGGGGATCAAACCAATGGGCACGTTATCATCCACCCAGGATTGAGTGGGAACTATTTTTGGTCTCTCTGTAGTTGTTGCAACATTAAGACTCTGTCTCTTGGCAACTTTAGGACTGGGCACTCTTCGAACACCATCCTCATTGTAAGTTTCCGTGATGATACGCTTCACTCGCTCAGCATGAGCTATACCCTTTTTTCGATCCAGCCATTTCTGCTCATAGTACTTTTGTCTCATGAACAATCTCACATCTCCGTCTGATTCAGGTTCTGCTGTGTTCATGTTGTAATTACTCAACCAAATCGTGCGAGCAACTTCATTGCCACCATGCTGTAAGGCAACAATCTCTGGTCCTGAAAATTTACTTGCCGAGATTGACTTTACTCGATGACCTACTTCTCGTCTATATTTATACTACATATTAGCAATAGTCTAATTATAAACTATAGCTATCCCCTCTCACTTACACAAGTCCTGAACAACGAGTACACACAAAAGTTTGGATACTGACATTGACAAAAAATGGGCTCTATAGTACAGCTGATGAATACATGGAGTTTAAGAAGCTCTTATAAATTGGTAATTACCTTGGTAGGGCAATCGAAGCATTTCTTGTTTTCGGGAAGACGCAACAAATCTCTTACTTTTCTATAGTAGCCTTGACATGAGTAACAGGCTACTCTTCAAGTAATGCAACTTACTGTGAGTTCCACTCTTCTTGTTTCTTTGCGATAAGTGCTGCCATGACGAATGAATGGAGTAAAAAGGAGAAGGGAAGAAAGAAAGAAGAAAAGGAAAAAGGTTACACTAGTTGTTTAATGGGATTTTACGCACACACTCAATTATAAAGCACTTTCACATTACAACATCGTATTGGTGGTGGCTTTTCTTACCATTTTAGTACAGTTTAGATTGCTCATTGTCTCATTCTGCAGAAAACCCGATTTGCAAGTAGTAATGTTTTAGAGCGTTCGTTGCATACTTTTCCTGACATCACTGCCACTTGTCTAGTTGCAATTAGCATTGCTATAGTTATTTCAAGGTAAGCTATGATAGGCACTATATCAAACTAGCTCTGCTAATAAGAATTTTGTTAATTGTAGGTAGAGCATTGCTCTGGTGAGAGGTTTGCATCGTGAAGATATCGATTCAATAATGGTTCCTGAGAAGTTGTTCACTACTGCTCTGTGTACAAGGTCACAATATTAGTCATTCTGAGATAGTAAATAAAAAAAGCTTATCTGATTTGGATGAACAGTGTTTTGAAAATACCAACTTATTTCAAGCAATGGCTAAATTCTCAAACGTCTCAATTAAGCAACTCGTATTTCCCGGAGGAATTGATGATGCTTTGAAGGTTCGCATCGCTGTCTTTGTTGATGAGCAAAAATATACTTTGGAGAGTGAATTAGACAAGTGAGTTTTATCTGTACCTACATTCATGATATGCATACGCTAAACAATATTATCAACCAGCCTTGACGAAGGATCCTATCACTGGGCTGCTTATTGTGATAAGGAAAATGAAGATGGCACAATCGAAAACAACGTTCCTGTAGGAACCATTCGTATGATCCCAAAATCGGATAACGTCGCCAAGCTGGGTCGTTTAGCTGTCCTTAGCACAGCTCGTGGACTTTACATTGGGCAACTACTTGTCAGAGAATTTATCAATTTTTGTAAGGAGAATGGCTATCACACCATTGTTTTGCACTCGCAATATCCTCGACGTGGATTTTATGCCAAGCTAGGTTTTGCGATTGAAGAAGGCGAGGAAATCTTTGATGAGGATGGCACTCCTCATATTCGCATGTATATGCGCAACATCTAGCTAGCCCTTTTATATTATTTTAATTTAGTAAATACTCTTGTCATTTAATATTTCATGATTGACTTTAGCCACAACAACGAAACTGGATACAAAATAGACGTAAGCTTTGATTTAACAACAAACAACACATTATTGCATTACAAGATGATTTGCTTCGTAAGAGAAAAACAGGCATGATTACTAAACGAGATGCATAACAACTTCTCGTTAATGTTGATCAGAGTAGTGGATTACATTATTCATTTTCGAAAAAGATGGTAACACTTTGAAATGATATTATCTTGTGGATAAAAGCTATTTGAAGAGATTTTAGCGCCTTTCAGAGAATGTTTTTATGAGAATTACCCAGTTTGAATTAAGGCCATCATCGGCTTCATAGATACATCGATCAGTAACGAGTAATGAATAATATGTCTACTAACAAGAGTTTACAAATTTGAGTTTTGCTTTATTATTTTTTTACAAGCGATTTGCTTGGTTTTGCTAATTATTTCATTCCATTTAGTTGGCTTTCGAGAGGTCGAAATTTTAAGTAGAA
>DF836321.1:154138-188833 GCA_000950595.1 Mucor ambiguus | reverse complement strand
AAAATCCTATTTTTATTTGATTGCTACTTTTTTTTTTTTTTTTCCTCTTCTTTGTGTTGCATTGTAAGACAAATAATGGCATGTAAATGTAAGGAGAGAACTTTTTTGTGATGAAAGAATGCGTCATTCCATGGTGTGGCAAAATAATATGTTAGTCATGAGAGTTAAGGAGTGAGAGAACCAAGTTGATTATTTTAAGGAGAGTAGGTTGAATAGGTTGTGGAAGAAGAAGATGAAGTACTGAGAATATGATTGTTGTTCCCATGGATCTTGGCATGTCGTCTCAAGTTGCTGACTACAGAAAAGTTGCGACCACATCCTGCAACTGGACATTTGAAGGGTTTCTACAAGGAATGAATCAGAACCACGCTTTTCTAGCCAAACATCAATGAACATACCTCCCCTGTGTGGCTGTAGATATGCGTTGTCAATGAGCTAGGGCGTGTGAATCGCTTACTGCAAATACGACAACTATAGCGCTTGTTGACAGGACTTGCGGATCTGGAGTGGAGGGTGTCTTGCTGTTGAGGAGATGATGAGCGTGATGTGTTGACAGATGAACGTCTATCGTGCTGCATTAAATAGTAGTCATTGGGTAAGAAGTTATCATACATTTGACAGGGGGAATGCGAAGGATTCATCAATGGAGATGCTGTCATGTTGACGCCATGTTGCGTAGCTGGCTGATGTTGATGAAAATGATGAGTTTGGTTGAATGATGGAGTTGGAGAAGGGTAAAAACGAGTGCGATTGACAGAAGACGAAGAAGCTGGAGCTGGTGGTGGGGGTGGAGGAGGAGTAAATGCATTGTAAAGAGGGTAATAAAATGAATTGTCGATGACTGGCATGCCAGTAGATTGATTGTTCATTTGAGGCTGTGATTGTGTTTGATGCATGTAGTTGTTTCTGATAGTGTGTTGTAAAGGAGGATATTCAGTTGGCATTAAAGGCAATGGATTGTAGAAGGGATGGTCTTTAGTTGACGAGCAATCAAGAGCATTTTGGTGATTGAGATTGTAACTCATGCCTGAATAGATGGATAACATAGATAGAGAAGAGAGAGAGGAGAGTAGAAGAAAGTGTATAAATCAATGAAATGTTTAAATAACCAGCAAGCCGGGTATTTCAATTAGAAGGATGATGGAAAGGTAATATATATATAGAAAACGAGCAAGCCGTCTTTTAATGAGATAATATAAACAAAAGAGAGTGGTGTCAAATAGGTAAAAAAAATGAGCTGTAGGTCAACCTATGCTAATTTTCTTGAAATTATATAACAGAGAACAAAGAAACAATTAGAGAAAATGGCAGTAAGCAAAAAAAAATACCAGAGCTTTTATAACCTGATATTTGATTAAGGTTCAAACAGGTAAACAAACAACGTAAATGTGTTATATAAGGGGATTGCTATAGCCGTAAGGAGAGTCTAATGAGATGTGGAAACACAAACGAACGTAGAATCCACGAGATTTTAATGGCAATTAATAATCCTTTTAGCAACTGTGAATCTCGTCATTTAGACAGCACAAATTAATTGTATACAAGTTGATTCGAAATGATGCCACTACGAGCCAGATCAGAATAGCCTTTTTGAACCCACTTGACTCGAAATGGGGAGAAATAGGGGTATTTTTTCACAATTCCACAGCGTATCATGATTCAAGTTTTTATAGAAAAAGATAAAAAGGGAGAAACTGACTAGCAGAAGTTTATGTGATTGAATCGCCCGTAAAAAGTGTCAAATGGCTTCTCCTTGATTGCATATAAATGTCAAGAAAATTACCATTTCGATAATAAGCATAAACAGGTAAGAATCCCCTAATTTCATAGCAATCAATTAATAGCTTTTTCATATCAAATCGTCCACCTATTTTGCAACATGTGCGGGTGTATGTATATTTAACCTTCAAGGAGCCCTTGCCTTCTTCATTCTGATTACAAAAATACACACACACTCCCAATGCCCACAAGGAGAGAGAGAGAGAGTCAGATACGGTGACACTTAAATTACACTAGATGAGGAAAAAAAAAACAGATCAATTCATTTCACAAAATTTTGATAAAACCTATTTATTGTTGATACAAGCAGCACCTACAGAAATTTTTGAGAGATAAATACGTAAGCGTGCTAATCTGTATGTGTGTGTGTATGTCTGTGTGAGTCTGTGTGTGAACGCCTTGTTGTTAAGCGATATGACTAGAAGAGAAAGAATGGGGTTTAAAGAGCATTTGCGTTGAAAATAGCTTCAGAGACATAGGATGCCGTGATTTGTTTGCCACCAAACCATCTACCATTTAAAGCAGCAACTGCCTTTTCTGCTGATCTGATATCATCAAACTTGAGGAAAACTTCGCCCATGGAATCACCGTTGACCTTGATATGTTCTACAGCACCATACTTTTCACATTCTATTTTAATATCAGATTCGAGGTCGCTTACCCAGTCAGGCTCTGTCTCCCTATAAACGTGATGTGTGTTGGTTTGGATGTTGTTATCGTATTTGTATTTACGTGTATCACTTACTCTGCAGGATTGAACATGTTATTCAACATGACATAGCGAGAAGCGGCGGCAGGGATAAAGGGCTTGGGTCTACAGAGTACAATTAGTATGGACGCTAACAGATACTTGACTTGAGAAATATGACTTACGGTGCAACGGGTGCTGCAACATGAACAGGAGAATCATGGTCTGAAGTGGGGTCTCTGGCTGCCAATTTGGCCATCAGTTCAGCTCTTGACATGGAGTTCAAAGCGACGCCCTCAGTTTCTATTTCATCACGTTAGTCAATAATTCCAGCTGCATCAAAACACCACAAACAAACCTTCATCATCCAAGTTGTAATTGAGGCCACTGGCCAGTGTATTCTTTTCAGTGACAAGACCCACTTTAAGCTAGACAATAAAAAAAGACACATATCAGCATTTGACTTCCTATGGAATCAACAAGCTACATACATTTCTGCCAGCCAACTCAAATCCATTCATCTTTTCTAAAGCTTGCTTAGCATCATCTCCATTTTTGTATTGAATGAAACCAAACCCCTTTGAACGACCTGTTTCAGGATCTACCAACAACAGCATATTTTAGTCAGTGTGTTCAGTCAATTTGCACTGAGCTCCTACCTTTATGAAGGTTGACGAATTCCAAAGCACCAAAGGGTTCGAAAATTTGACGGACGTCATCTTCTGTCAAACTGAAATGAAGTGAACCGACGTACAGTCTTTGGTAGGTAGGCTCTGCCGATAACCCCATACTAGAAAAAAAGACACAAACATAAGTACATCTGACGTGTTGGGCATTGAGTGAGAAATGAAAACTTACGCGTTTCTTTGTGCTTGCAGAGCCAATCTGTTCTTTTCGGCTTCTGACAATGATACCATGACAGGTATGCCTAAAAGTTTTTGTCCTGATAATGCTAAAGCGTTTTGTACAGATACCTCTTCGTAAAACTCTACATAGCCCACACTATCTCGCAACAATCAATATACGCTCCTACAACAAACGAATTTGAACAACTTACCCTTTGGATTTTCTGGAGTTGCGGTCTGTAATGATCTTGGCCTCACGAAGTCTACCAGCTTGGGAGAAAAAGTCTTCCAGTTCGCGGGTTGTTAAACGAGCAGCTAATTGAGTAACGAATACTGTTCTTCTATCTCTATCTTCCTCTGGAATAGGTGGAGAAGGGGATCTTCCTCCTCGTCCTCTTCGTCTATCATTATACCTATCATGATGGTGGTGAATAGGAGGTGGTGGGCTTCTACTACGTCTTCTACGAGTAGGACTTCTAGAGCGTCGTCTACTAGTACTTCTTCTTTTATACTCACGAGAAGCTGAACGTCGGTGTCTTCTTTCTCTACTGGGAGATCGAGAAGAACGACGATATCTTCTACTGCTGTGTCGTGAATCAGAACGGTGGTGTGATGATCGATGGCGAGAGTCGGAACGGGAGGAGTGGCGATGTTCAGAGTGTCGTGAGCTTCTGCATGATATGGAATAGTGTGAGTTGCCTATCATACTACTGTATAACAAGATGTGCTTACCGGCGTTCATCGTCTCTGTGGTCTCTGTGAGAAGGGGCATGTGGTTCGTCCTGTCAAATGGTATTAGATGAGAGCCCTTTCTCAAACCACATACTACCATTAGGCTTACCCTCTTTTCTTGATAGGGAGCATCAAGCATAGCTTCAACGTCAACGTCCATTTTGTATAGGGGTCTTTTTTTTTTTTGCTTTAGTTCAGAAAGTGAGAGAAAGAAAAAGAAACTTTTTTTTTTTTATCAAATGTTGGTTGTGCAGTCAATTTATAGGCTTCAAATCTACGTCACTATGTAGTGTACTGTGACTCAACCAGATGGATCTATTCCTCACGAATGCTAAGCTACATCAATGTATTGGATGGAATGGCACAGAGGAAAGTGGTATGCTTTGAAACTGGATACAGTATATTAGCCTACATTGGCTTACACAGTGATTCACGAGTAAGTCTGATGCAATTGAAGCCTGGAATACTTTAAATCACAACATGGTTTCGTATCCTTCCATACTACTTGTCCATTCATTGTGCTTTCCAATTGCAGCTGCCAACACAATCGTGAAAGAGAAGTGCCTGTTAGCATTTTTTAATTCAATGCTAAGCGACCAAAGATCCATGACACCCTCCTTATAATTTACTATTGCTTAAGCTCTGATTTCTATGGATTATACAAGCTTTGAGAACTTTCCTTCCCAGAACAAGATGCCAACACGACCCATGATACCAAGGACCTTCCTTACATCTCTCATATCCCAGCACCTTATCTCGCTTCACTTTTTCATTTGCTTTTTGTATCATAAAATGGAAGGCTAGCAATCATAACATCCTCATCAACCAACAGCCAAAGGCTTAGCGAAGAAAGCAACCACATGCCTCTATCTGGAAACATGTGTAAACTGCCTCATACCAGCCCATATGCCAGTATCTACATCATGACAAACATATCAAAGCCTTCCGCTAAAGAAGAAAAAGTCAAAGAAAGCACTGATAGCAAAAGTAGGCATACCAGACTTTCAATCAGCTTTACTCCAACTTGCCACAACATATCAACAGCGGGAGAATACAAGACAGTATACGACCTCCAAGACAGAAACAAAGCTACTTACTTCACCTTTAGAGTCGGCCAAGATGATTCCGTTAAGGCCGTGCCTATGAGTTTCCAAAAATTGTAAAATAATAATTGTTTGCAATAGGTTTTACCCAGTTGCCTATATTATCCTTACTCATTAATTTGAGGCAAAGAGTGCATCGGACTCCTAAGGATCACAAGAATCAATAAAACATTACCTGCTCCTCCAAGTTGTGGGTCCCAGTAGTTGACCATGTTGACATTGGATGGCAATATTCTGATAATTCAACCATTACAATTGATGGAGTAGCTTCTATGTTATGTATATCTATAGTGCTTCTAATGAATACAAAAATGTACTTTATAGCATCGCAATACTCGTCGTTGGAGCTTAGAGGTCAAAGAATGTACATGCCATCTTTTCTTTAAGCCAATCCAATGCTGCGAGCATGTAGAAGATTCAAATGTGCAGTAATGATTTGCTCACCGTGCCATGTAACGATGTCCAGCTGGTATAAGAACATACAGATTCTCCTTATGGATAAGTATCCATACTGGATCACTGTACATCCACCATATTCATTCTGAGACAGTCTTTTTACAGGAAAAAAGTTTTAATTGGCAAACATGGACCAAGAAATTAAGAAAAAAAGAAGGTTGGTAATGTCTTGTTCTGCCTCCGCTTTTTTCTAGTATTCAACACTCTTTTATTTCCTCGTTTGCACTCTAAAATGCCTCAACAGCAAGCATCTTCAGTAGCAGATCTGCCGCGACCAGTTGAAGATGTGCAGCAAATCCCCACTATATCAGTTGATGGTATTCAACCTAGCACTCGGCAAAGAGCGTTCTCCTTTTCGAATCTAGTCAAGCGTACCCGAAGAGCGTATTCCGTATCTTCAGCTTACCCCGTGAAAGCTCATCCAGCTCTCGCTTTGCCACCAAACTATCAAAAGGACCTGAGCCCTGACGACTTCAGAGATAAAATCAAAGTACCTTCGTTGACACCTGCTCAACGCCGAAATTCAATTGCTGCAGCACACCGTAAATATGAAGATTTCGAGCAGAAGATCGAAGCAGCTCCATTATTTGTCTTGGTATCAACCTACCTCAATTACTTTGTACTAATCTTGTTTGGGCATGTCCGTGATATTATGGGAAAGATGTTTAAGAGAAAGGAATATGCTCATCTGCGTACAAATGAGGTATGTATTGTTGTGATTTACCCAGGATGAACATTGGTCCTTATAGTGGTGGGCTAGGGCTATGCACCTCTAGTGTCTGATTTCGACTCTTTTTACACAAGACGCATGTATATACGTATCAGGTAGATGTCAATGGATTGCTCACGTAAAGCTATTGTTACTAAACCTCGGTCCATATTGCAGAGATTGTTGGAACAGACCTACCACTGCCGTTCCTGGCAGAAAGATCACTATTTTGGAACGAGAGTCAAAGGATTTCAACATGACATTTAGGTAGAAACCAGCACTGCATTCGTTAGTTTACTGCAAGACAACTCACGCACGCTTCAACATGTAGATTAACAGGAAGAAAGCTGGAGGCAACTAATTTCTCGTCATACAACTATTTGGGATTTGCGCAGAATGAGGGTTATTGTGCTGATCAGGTAGAGGAATGTGTCAGAGAATACGGTATAAGCAGTGCCAGTACGAGACTAGAAGCTGGTACCTTGGATATTCACCGTAATTTGGAAAGAAAGGTAGCCAAATTCGTCGGCAAGGAAGATTCGATCATTGTGTCTATGGGATTTGCTACCAACTCCACCACTATTCCAGCACTTGTTAGCAAGGTAAGCTATCTCATAGTATCAAGAAACTGGTAAATTTTTGTCACACCATTCTAATAAATGGCTCATTTAGGGTTGCTTGGTGATCAGTGATGAATTGAACCACAGTTCCATCATTTTTGGTGTCCGTCTTTCAGGTGCCTCAGTGCGTGTGTTCAAGCATAACAACATGATTGATCTAAAGAACCTGTTGCGTGAGGTGATATCGCAAGGTCAACCTAGAACACATCGTCCTTGGAAGAAGATTGTGGTTATAGTCGAGGGTTTATACTCGATGGAAGGTTCTATTGTTAATCTACCAGAGTTGATCAAATTAAAGCGGGATTACAAGGTAAGAAGGTTATAATTGCATGTGCATGTGTACTGATTTTCATGATTTCAGTTTTACCTCTATGTGGATGAAGCTCACTCCATCGGTGCACTAGGTGAAAATGGTGGCGGTGTGTGTGATTTCTATGGCATTAGTCCTAAACATGTCGATATTATGATGGGTACTTTTACAAAGTCATTCGGTGCTGCAGGCGGGTACATTGCTGGCGATAAGGTAAGAGTCGTTAGATGTTGTTGTTGGTTAATGCTTACTAAGTTTCATATTATCAGGCTGTCATTGATCATTTAAGAATGAAAAACCATGCATTCTCATACGCAGAAACAATGTCCCCACCAGTCATTGCTCAAGTGAGCTCCAGTATGAGTGTCATCAATGGTGAAGATGGGACAGACGATGGTGTGAAGCGTATTAAGCAGCTGGCCGATAATGCTCGTTATTTTTCAAGAGCACTACGAAAGTTGGGATTCATTGTGTATGGTGATGAAGGAAGCCCTGTTATTCCACTACTGCTGTTCAATCCTGCCAAGATTTCGTAAGTGATATTATTGATTGCATTGGACTCAAGTATATTGAATTTATCATTATATAGTGCTTTCTCTCGTGAAATGCTGAAGCGAAACATTGCTGTTGTTGTTGTTGGATATCCTGCCACGCCTATCATCAGTTCAAGAGCCCGTTTCTGCCTATCATCTGCTCATACAAGAGAAGACCTGGATAAAGCTATCCAAGATATCAACGAAGTCGGTGAACTCCTGATGATCAAATTCAAATCTGTACAAAACAAAGAGCAAAAGCAAATTGAAAACTAAATAAAATATCATGTATAATCAAAGTATTTGACCTTCTTATTACTACTGTATGAATGGCTTTAAGGTTGGTTGGATACAAGCAGACAAGAATAAAGTCAGATGGGCGAGTTTTTTTAATTTAGATTTTCGTGTTTCTTTTGATAAACTTGCTTAGATGAAGATGATACTGATCATAGTTGCATTGATTGTGATGGCCATCACAAGGGTGTATCTTGTCATTCCCAAGAGAGATAAAGCCCACATTCAAAAGAAGAGCAAGCGAACTAAACCTTGTAAAACGTGCGTCTTTCTGGGTTCAGGTAATGCTCATAGAGGCAGATAAAGGCAGTAAAATTAATAAAAGCAATAGGTGGACATACAGAAGAGATGTTACAACTATTGAAGTCCTTGAATTCGAGCCATTACTATCCTAGAACATACATAGTCGCTAATACAGACATTCTCAGCAAAAAAAAAGCAATTGAATACGAGCGATCAACTGGGCAGCAAGTATGATTGGCATTTTCGTGAGCACTGATTCCCAGTAGCTGATTTTGCATTGCATAGAATAATTTCGAAGTATGCACTATACCAAGAGCAAGAGAAGTAGGACAGCCCTGGTCAAAGGTCCCTCTTAAAGCCTTGATTGCGTTGTTGGCATCGGTCAAGATCATAGTAGCATCATGGCCGGATCTGGTAGGTACATTGTACATGAGAGAGCTGATTCCAATGCTGAACACACTGTAGATTGTTTGCAATGGACCTGGCAGCTGTATCCCTATCTGTATGATAGCTTATATTCCCAGAGTACAGTGTCTATTTCCTCCAAGTGATGACCAGATCTGACATCTTTCTTTAGATTTTAGGCATTAAAAAGATAGAAATAATTTACATCGAATCATTTGCCCGCGTGGAATCCCTGTCAGTAACTGGAAAACTATTATATCCATTTGTGGATCGATTCCTAGTCCAATGGCCCCAATTGAGTAACATATTTGATAAAGCTGAATACAGAGGTATTCTTGTTTAACAGATCACCACACGTGGGGATGTTTGCACAATCATAATTGGACACACTGCTCAAAGTCCGTTGTATCTATTTTTTGTTCAGATTTGATTTCATCGCATTAGGGTGAGAGGCGTATGTCAGTCAGATTTTTATTACAAACAGAAAGAGGGAAGAATTACAGTATAGAGAGGAAGGGGAAAACAAAGCAAGAATGTTGTGTGTAAAATGAACATTTTTCAATAGTGTGTCCAGTAGAAGGGTGTATAATGATGGGGTGTGATATCGGTTTTAATGCTTGCTACCCATTCGCACTATAAAACGACAAAAAGTGTCAGTATACGATGATTGCACTGTATCATGTTTATTTGTACATAAACATGACACTAAAGTCCTTCTTTTTTTTCCCGCCCCAAAAAAACACTGATACTTACAATAAAAGTTGATGCAAACAGCAGCTAATAAGAAGATACATAAGACAGTAGGACCAACACGATCGTCATAAGGAGCGGCTTCTCTGTTTCTGATCTTGGTGGCTCTCCAATGGAAGGTATATAAAGCATAGAGCATGACACCCATAGCGATGATAGTGAATAAAACAGCAGACATGCGTCCAACACGATCACCGAAATTCAACAAACCCATTGCCAAACCACCGAGAACAACAGTGAAATTTAACCAGGATAAAAATGTACGTTCATTTGCAAAGAACACTTTGGGTTCGACACGTACAGGGAGTGCAATACGCTTACCGGCGCTAGGTTCTAAAGTGTTGGCTGACATCTGTGTGTGTGTATGTGTATATAATGGATTGAAGAGAGAGAAAGAAAAAAGAAAAAAGATCTTGCTCTTTATACACATTTACATCACTATTCTTTCCCAGCTGAAATTCCTTTTCCTGATAGATTGAATGGACTGGTTTGTGCTTGCTCCACTACATCAAACTATAAAATTTAGACCTGCTGTTTGGAATCCATTGATTAAACTATGATCCCCTTATTCCGTCTTTCGAACTGATTGTGAAGTAGAGATCTGTTTATAGGGGTTTCTCTACTCTTCTGCTGCTTTTTTTTTCGCATCATTGTTTCTGGATCCAATGGTCTGAGCTTACAATAGCTATTTCCATTTTGATGGATAGTAGCGGTCGTCGTTGTCAATGATGAACGAGAGACCCGCGTGTTTGAAGAAACACCCACGATTATATCATTCAAATCGATTGAATCGCTCTTAAATTGCTTTATTCGGCCATTTTTACCACATAAACCTGATGTGAGTGCTCCTCCGTAACTGTGGATCCGACTCTCTTACCTTGCATTACGTCTATACCAATAAGAAAGATCCGTAATTGAGCAGATAATACAGTAGTACTCCCTCTTGCGTCTCAAAAGTGCGCAAATCACAGCAAAATCTGGATGCATTGAAGCCGTATTTTCTCGGATTAGAAGCTATTTTAAACTGCCAAAATAGCACCAAACAATTGCTTACATCTAGCACTAACTCGCTGACACCTTCGCTCAACTTTTTGGGGACAAAAAAAACATCATCAAAAATTGATCCAAAAGCATGAGGTACCCCTCATACTTTTCGTCGAAAATCAAACGGTCGTGTTTTTGGACGCAAAAATGAAGACTTCTACTAAGGTATATATTGGATCAAAAAGTTTATCTCGATCCAAAGCAACCCTTGAAATCACTTTCGCTAGATCTTTATATGTGGTATCTCGACATTTTGGCCCAAAACGCTTATTCGTATTATCAAATATTACTCAATAAATCTATTCAAATTGTCTTTTTTGATTAACACCATTGGATGCGCCTCAAAAATTACTTCAAAGTAACTTAAAGATTCATTTGATGCTCATCACTTTTTACATAGTCGAATGCTGCAAAAATAGATCGATCAAGTCGTAAGTCGATCGAAATTAGCAAATCGCGACAGAATGTGCATCGGCATTTTAATTTAGGTTTACTCGCAAAATGCTTTTTCATGTCAATAATCGATGTTTGCAGAGTTAAAAACAAAAGGCATTGCCCTTCAAAATAAGCCCTAGCTGCACTTTTTTATCTTGCGAAACCACTCAGTCTAGCTTGCCAACAAAATATTAGTGTACTAAATTTTTGTATTGGGCTATGGATGTGGAAGGCTGTAGAAACCTCCTGGCGCGAATCGGGCTAACTTAAGAAAATCAGGCAGTGAGATGCTCGTTGCTTCTTTTGGAAAGAAAACATAATCCAGTTGCTTCCGAAAGCAGAGTGCTGCAACTAATGGCACTGAAGTCATGTTGATTGAGAGCTGTAGTTGTATGCTATGATGCCGATTATTCATGAAAACCTGCAAGAAACCATTGGTCGGCAATTGCAGCACGACACATGTGTGGGCTTTCATCACGTCAATCTCGCTCGCTTTTACTTGCCAACCACAAGTTTCTTATTGCCTTTATTAGTATATAGTATTGGGGATATTTCACTGTTGTATTCATATAAAAGTACGCATGGGAAGATTTAAAAGATGTACGATTGATATAGACGATGATTGTGGTTTCCGCTCTGTTTATCTAACAACGACTGCCTCAGAGATTCCATTGACACGATATCTTGTATGCTCATATCTTCCAACCTGATAGTGGATAGATATCTGTCAAGTGATGCAACATTGCTGTTTCTTGATGACTGGAACCAAAAGTGGAGTGAACTTGCACCTATGTCACTTTTACTACTTACAGCATCAGACGGTTTCAATCTCACATGATCTACATGTGTGAACACAGCTTAATGCACTAAAAATTACAGTACATGTAGTAATACGCTACCTATGAGTACAACATTGGGATGATGAGACTCGATACTTTTACGTTTAGATTCTTGATGTTGTGATAGTCCAGATGTCGTTGATCTCATTTTATACACCTATTTGCAATACGTATGATAAACATCAGCTTTTGAGGTTGTTACATCAAACACACATCAACAAACATTTTACCTTTTCGAGATGTATTGTTGGAGACAAAGAAGGACAGTGATAAATGACACCAAAATTATCAGCCATGCAGTATGGACACACGATACCAGAATCTCTGGCAACACTCGTAGAGGTAGAAGCATCAGCAGGCCTTTTCTTGATCTGCACAAAACATTCGGTGCAGATGGGTTGATCGCAACAACGAGTAAAATTGATATTGGCAGGATAATACTACATGTACGTCTAAGAAAAAAAAAATTTTTTTTCTGTGTGTGTATAATTTCACTCTTACCAGGAAACAAATAGGACACTCAATAGAGTCATTATACAAGATGGAATAGAGTCTCTTTTCATTTTTTGATAAATACATTCTGTAGTCTTGATCTCTACTTTTGGGTTTTCTATAGAGACTGGGTCGTTTCTTTGTTGGGATCACTGTAAGCTTTTCCGTAATGGCATTGCAATCTTGTGTCAATGGATCAGAGAGGCCTTTGAACCGCACATTAGCCGCACATCCTATCAGATATCTATATTGCCCATTACCTTTGTAGAACGGCGATAGCCTTTTTGACATTATTAATTCTTGTACTACTCGCAAATCGTAATCGTCATTGTTCTTTTCATATAGGCCAAGTGGGGTGATCGATCCGAAATCAATCATCTGTAGCTTGTTTTTTCTCTGAAATTTGGATGAAGAGACTCCCATGACATGAAATCGTAAAGAATACAAAAGAAGAAAGGGAAAAGAAAAAGAAAACGAAAGAGAAGCTTGGTAAATAAATAAACATTTACTTTATGCTTATCAAAAATTTATTTTACATCATGTGCTTGAGTGGCGCTCATAATCCAGCGCTTATGCGTTATTCATGGCAATAGCGCTGTATGTCTAGAACGCTTCCGTTTCAAGCAATAAATCCACGATGTTTGCACCCAAGCTGTTATGAAACAGTGTTGTGTCCCACCTTGAGAGTATCATACGTTTGCCATTACATAATGTCATTACTTGTGTCTTCTTATGAACTATGCGTTTGGATTATGGGACAATTGTAGGTTAGTCGTCAAGACAAGTGATAAACATTCAGGAAAGGGGACAACTTCTAGCTTGGATAGGAATTTACTGCCACCCCGAGTCCAGAGAAAACTTAATTCCATGCAGTTGCTATTGTGTAATGCATCTCTCATGCCAAGATTTGGAAGATCTTATAGCCTGGATTCAGTATGGCCATGACTAACACTTGATATAACATACAAATGATCTTGAAAATATGTCTCTAATAGATAGTTTTAACGCTCCAGAATGTCGATAGTCAAGATGCTGGAATGGCAGCTTCACAATCAACATCATTTAAGCTTTTTGCCCAGTACTACCTTCATGACATCCTGCATAAGAACGTCACGGATGGGCTGCTGCTCTCCGTATGATTTATAATACCACCATCTACAAGTTGGCCCATTTCAATAAAACTCGTTCCTTAAATACAATATTGTATCCAACCATCCTTACATTCCTTTTACCACTAACACCATATCGTCTCTCGCTACCATGGAAGATGAATGGGATATGATTGATTCTGTCAACTCGTCAGAGATGTCGAAACCTCGCGATCATCGACCTTCGTTGGATTTTAATCGTTTTCACACTATGCCCGAATTCACTATTAACGACGACGACGATATAGCAATGCCTGTCGAGGAAAACTCAGTATTATGCGAGAGCCCAACAACAAGCGAACAGTTGCTTGATCTGGATATAAGGGATCAGGACTTTGAATTCACATTGGGCGATAGTAAATTGATGATGAATGACACCACTGCAGAAGGTGACGACAGCAATAAAGAAAACAATGAAGTGATCAATGACAATCAAAATGGTGAATCAGTTAGGGAAACGATCCCGTTTCTTTCTTCTTTACATAAAACACATCATTCTTTCTCTGTTGCTGCTACAAGAGAATCGCTCGTGGACCAAAATACAGTCTGGAAAAACTCAACATCTGGCTCATCCGTACCTTACATGTCAAATTTACCATATCAAAACTCAGAAGACGAAGCAAAAGAGCAAGAAGCATCGCTCGCAAAGAAGCAACGCAGTATGAGAGAAGGTAATCCTGGCTATATTTTGTGTCTTATTTATGCTCAACTGACACTGGATCCTAGCTTTGTTTCCTTCAAGCCAGTTTCAATTCAGTTCGCCACCACCAAGTGATTTAACTGATAGATTCAAGAAGCTGCAATCTGACTTGAGCACATCAGACGATGAACAAGTCAGGCCGTCGTCTTCAAGGCCTATTAAACAAACCAAAAGATCAATTCCAAAAACTAGAACCCCCACACTATCCCTCCACCAACTGCCTTCGTTTGCTGCATCACCAAGTGAAAGGGCTACACTGACAACACAGAGACCCATTGTGATTGATGTACAGCCTCAGCAACCGCAACAAAATGAGCCCAGAGAACAAAGCGCTCAAGAGATTGCTGATAACGTGTCAAAATGCATGTTATTTGCGGATAATGAACAGGATCACTTGGCAACATTCATGTACGAGCTTGAAACTTTAACGCCCATTCAACAGTGGAGTCAATTGAAGAAGCTCAACCTAAGCAGACAGAGTTTGTCCGATTTAACTGATCTATCGAGCTGTTTTCCCATGCTAGAAATGCTTCAAGTGTAAGAGGATACAGATATAAAGATGCTGCAAGGTGGGATGCTCACTATTCTTACACTTTTAGGTCACATAATGAATTAAAAATATTATCTGGATTACCAACCTCACTAATTCATTTATACGCTTCACATAACAAGCAAGTCAAAGCATCACAATGGGATTGAATGCATGCTAATTCACTTGTATAGGCTGCTGGAAGTCGATATTTATCATTTGGACAAATTGCAGCATCTCGATGTGTCTCATAACCGTATCAATCATTTCGAAAGCATGAAGGAACTAAAGTCATTACGCTCACTCAACGCTAATAACAACTCCATCACATCTTGCAAGTCTTTCCAGGATCTACCAGGCTTAGTATCGCTTTCGCTAAAGGCAAATTGCATTCGTCGGCTTGTCAATTTCCAGAATGCTCATACACACAATCAACTGGAGAGTTTGGACGTTTCATACAATAGAATCGAATGTCTGGATTCAATAGAGTCGTTGGTTCATTTGAGGGAGCTAAATGCTGGTAAGTTATCTTGAGGTACCAACATGGCAAAACTTATCTAATCATGTGATAGATCACAATGAGCTGAAATATATACAATTGAATCAACCCATAGAGCGGTTGTGCAAATTACAACTAAGTTTCAACAGACTGAAATCATTTGACATATCACCTTTTCCTGATATTCGTGTTTTGTATCTGGACGATAACCAAATCCAACGAATTATTGGCGTAACATGTGCGTCGAGACTGGATTCGTTTTCACTGAGAGATCAAGGTGGCCATAAAATGTGAGTTGGTTACTGGATGTGGGATCAAGTGTACAACGACTAAACTATTGCTATAGAGAATTCGACCTGCAATATTTGCGTGGTACAAGAAAGCTTTATCTATCAGGAAGTCATTATCCAAACCTGAATCGCATGATTGATTTCTATTCATTGGAATATCTAGAAATCTGCGCAGCCGAATTGGAAGTATTGCCACCAGAATTCGGAAAACAAGTGCCAAATCTCTCCACACTGTATCTCAGCATGAACAGACTCACAGACATACGACCGCTGCGAAAATTAAAGTACCTCAAGCGATTGGTTTTGATTGACAATAGATTGATCAGTATCAATGAAGTAATCAGCGTAGTGCAAAACCTTAGGCAGCTCCATTATCTAGATTTACGGTAAGTTGATATGGAAAACAGTGGATGCAGCCGATATCTTACTAAGAGGTTTGGCACATTTAAGGCATAATCCAATTAGCTCCAATATATACCCATCCCTCGACGCAAACTTGATTCACCGTACCAGTGATCACAATAGAATATCACCGTATGTTTTAACAGCTCTCGATGATCAGTGGGCTATGAACGATGCCCAATTTTTAGAAACTCTTTCAGACCATTGGAAGACACGACGACAAGTTTACCGAGCTCTGTTTATGCAGAATTGCCCTAAATTGGTGGAGCTAGATCATATTGAAATTGATTCCAATGATCGCTCAGAGGGTGATCTAGTTATTGTGAATTTCAAGAGATGTCAAGCTTCTAGTAGTAGTCATCATAGCTCACAGTATAGCTAATAGTATCGACCTTGGTAGTTGTAAATAGATATAGTAGTGACCATGAGGCTATATCACATCATTCTGTCATTCTTTCTTCGCACTCTTCTTTAACATTAATTTCATAAAAACTTATGTAATAGTATGCTTTTTCTTTATAAAGTACCCGACTCAATAAAGCAATATACTTGTTGGTGTATCATAGACAATTGATTCAGCCATCTCGGCTGTGATTAGGCTAACCATCCTCTCAATTACAGGGCAAAATAAAGGGGTAATTTATTATAGGATATACTATATTGGTAATTAAAATGTAATAATATGTTTATAAATCATCAAGATTCAAGTTTCCATTCTTAAATTCCATCTCAAGTGCCTTCAAGAGCTCCTCATCCTCATCGTAATCCTTCAATGTCTTGACAGGCTTACCGGTAGACTTGGTAGGTCTCAGCTTTGGCAAAGTTTCCATGGGAGGTAAAGCACGCATTGGTCCTGCCATTTCTTCGTTCAACTCTGCTTTCTGGATTGCTGCTCTCTCTTCAGGCGTAAATTGGCGCTCTTCTGCTGCATGTAAAAGATCATCCAAAAGCCCATCATCAATGGCTGTTACAACATCCTCATATTGCTATGGATTCGCATATTTAGTCAGTTGCTTCCTTGAGCATTGAGTATCTACTTACGCCTCTGTATTCTCCACCAACGTAGAGTTGAGGAAAGTCCTTGATTCTGCCTTGAGCTTTTCCGTTGTTATTGCACTTTTTGGCGTATTGTCTAGCAGCTTCACTGGATGCAACGTCGACAAGACTGAATTTGATGTTGTTTGTCTTGAGCAATTGTTGGATTTGTTCTTGATTTCTTTTGATCTGTGAAAAGGGATGATGTTAGAAAAAGAGAATCAGCCATGCGAGTCTGTGTAACTTACCACTGCATTGCCACTAACAGAGGAGTAGTAGATCTGAACTTTTTTGGGATCCAGTGGTGTCAAAACAGGTTCAGGCTTCTGATAAGCAGGCATGTTACCCAAAACTCGTAATAAAGTCTTGCTTTTACTCTCAACAAGAGAAGGCGTAGGACGCAACTTGGGCATATTAGCTGTATTAGGCTTAGGCCAGGAGACAGCATCAGTAGGCAAATAACGAGAAGTCCAACTGTCTCGGGTGAGGCCTTGATTTCTCTTCAATTTGTTCAACTGAGCCTTTTGATCGTTCTGCAAATGATTCAATTCAGATTCATGGGATTGCTCCAAATCTTGAATTTGTACAGCATAGGTATGCTCTGCTTGTTCGAATTCATGCAACATGCGTTCCAGATGCTCGTCAATATCTACCGCCGCAGCAGGGTTGTTTTCTGCTTCAATCTTGGCTTGCTCTACTTGCTTCTCTAAATCGAGTTTATCTTGCTTGTGTTTTTGTTTCAAAGCAAGGATCTTGCTTGTTTGTGCTGTCTTCAATTTGCGAACCTCGTCCTCATGATTATCTATCAGTGATTCCAAAGCTTCCTTTTGTTCCTTTAACAAAATGTCTTTCTCGGCCAATGCTTCCTCATGGAGACGAAGGCTTTCCTCATGCGCCTTCTTTTGAGCCTACATTTGGAAAAATCCAATTTAGTTTAATTAAATCTACGGCAATGCTTGATTGTTTTCATGTGTACCTCGAGCTGCTTATTCAATTCTTCAATCTTTTGAAGTGCTTCTTTCTTGTCCTCTTCCTTATGCTCTTCTTCAGGCTTGTTGTTGATCATTGCTCGAAGCTCTTCTAGCTCCTTTTCCTTGGAGGCTAATTGATTGACGGCATCCAAATTCTATCAAAACGAGTTGAATATTAACAATATCCTCGACCCATCTCAAATCGAAAAACTACCTCAGACTTCAATGCTTCCAACTGCAACGCAGCTTCTTCAATCATTGGTTTCTTTTCTTCCATCAAGCGCTTTTGCTCTTCTAATTTAGCCTCTTTCTCCTCTAACAATTTCTCTTTCTGAGCCAAGATCTCGGCTTTATTATCGTGTTCTTCCGATTGAATGACAATTGCCGGTGGAGGAGAAACGGGAATGCTTAATTGCTGCTCTTCCAATCTGATACGAAGCTCTTCAATTTCTTTTTCACGCTGTTGCAATTGCTCCTCTTTCGTCTTTAGCAGGCTCAGCTCTTCATCGGTTCGCTCGGCTGTCTTTTCTTTCTGGCCAACAGACTCCTCCTTGTCAGGTGTTGCTGGGACCTGAGATGATTGATTGAGTTGTTGTTTCAAACGCTCGAGCTCCGCCTTTTGGTCTGCAATCAACTTTAAGTTTTCCTCATTCTAAATATAATAGGTTTAGCTTTTGTAAACAATCAACAAATACATTATCTGCAAACATACCTTGGCTTTCAAACCCTTGACCTCCTCTTTCATTTCTGTAATGGGGAATCTTTTTGTAGTTGAAGCGTGGCTAGGTGTTCTTGATGTAGGTCTCGTATTGTTAGTAGTCGATGCTACTGAGGCGGCACTTTTGACAGATACCATACTATTAGGTCTTGAAGATGAAGGAGGTTTAGGAGATGTTGCACGTTGAACTGGGCTGGGAGTGCGTCCATTTGATAAGAGGGAATTGCGAGAGGATGGTCTGGGCAGTGTTGTTTTCTTGGTATTACCAGTATCCAAAGATGAACGAGGTGACTTTTTGGCAGTTGAGGCGACAGACGGGGCCAGACTTGTGTTGGTCTTGGATGTCTTTAGCTTGCTGGTTCCTTTTTTAAGTCCTCTTGTTGTAGCATCATCTGGACTTAAAAGGTTGCTTTTCTTTTCCTTTTTTCTAGGTCCTAAACAAACCATAGTGAACGAAAAAAACGAGAAACAAGTTATAGAAAGAGAAAGAAAGAGATAAAACAAATGAATCACACCAAATTCTAATTTAAATTAAAATGAATAGAAAAGCAATATTCATCGGGAATACAAATATTAAGTGGGCGGAGGTTTATATTCTCCAGGAACAACCCAGCAATGGTCAGATCAAAATGCTGGTCAAATAGGCTGACAAACCGAGCCATTGATCCACGCATAAATAGGCAATGTTGTTCAACTCCGGTGTAGCAATGTTTGCTCTGATTGCCAAAAGTACTTGATGCAACGCTTTGAAGAGATGAATTATTAATCATGGTTTAAAATAAGCAACCAATTTTTCCCAACATTTACGCACGTTTTCATATACCAAAATCAAAAAGAGTCATTGTAACATGAATGTATTCATTTTGATTGGGTCTCCTTCTTAACTCCAAAGGTTAAGAGGCGTGGTCAATACTAAAACAAGTAAAAATAACAAGTGAAATGCTAAAAAGCAGAAATGATTTGCAAGGATTTATGTACGACTCAAGAAGGGAAGAACTTAGTAGTTAATATCACAAGCAGTGGATATACTGTAACAACAAAGATTATTTAATAAATTCAACAAGAGTCGGATCGATTATAGCTCTAAGGCAATCCTAGTGTCTTGCAGTGCTTTCTTGATAAGCGAAATCTCATTGCTAAAGAACTCTACTTATATCAGCAAAAGGATTAAGCTGTTAACCTAACATTTGCTGTGTACAAAGTCAACCAAACGATTTTAAGCAAGGGCCTAGATACAAACATAATGTCAGTGCCGTCTAGTAGAGTTCGACAAGAGAGCATTGCGTTGCTGAACGAGAAATAGAGGCATTATATACCGAATGCATTAAATATAAGAATAAACCACTGCCATTTATACCAAAAAGCCATGTTGAAACTTGTCGACATTGAGATGTGATATCATATTTCTAGAGAAATTTGTCGTCTGGCCAAATTAATGCTTACTGAGAATCTCGCGCTATCCTGTAATATATGAGTGACAATGTAGCATCTATCTTACATATTAGGCTTCGTATTTGGATTCGCAATTTCTAGCTGTTAAAATTTACTGAAAGTCTGTATAAAAGATAGCTCAAAGCTTCAAGTAGAAGATCTTCTGTTGTTCAAGCCGCAACTCTCTTCTTATTGACTCCAAAATCATCTAATGCCTTGGTGATTAGGAAAGCACTGCTATTGCCTGCAAATCTCATTTTAAACCCCGGTTACCCTCTGCTACAGATTGGCCAGATTTCGTTCCAAATCGATCCAATTCATCTAATTTGGGAAGCTACACTATGAAAGTTGCAAAGACCATCCCATACTTCCTAGTACAACTTTAGAGTACTTTTAAAGACGTATCTAATAGCACCTGATAGAAATCACGTTTTGAATTATCTTATTGAGCAATCTTTGAAAATACGAATTGAGGTTTTTGACCAAAATATCAAGTTTTTGCATATAAAGGTCTCATGAATAAGCTTCAGGGGTTGCAACGAATCGAAAGAGCCCTTTTGACTTAATAGATACCATAGTGAAAGTTTTTATTTTTGAGGTAAAAAATGCGATCGATTGATTTATTGATGTTTTTTATGAGGTACCCCTCATAGTTTGGTGATGGTTTAGAGTCGATTTTCGGCGATTCTGATAAGGTTGAGCAAAGGTCTCAGTAAGTAACTGCTGGGAGAGAGAGATTGTTTGGTGCTATTCTGGCAGTTTGAAAAAGCTCGTAGCCCGAGGATTTACGGTTCAAATACATCCAAATTTTGCCGCGATTTGCACATTTTCAGGTCATAAGAGGTAATGTAATGTCATTATCTGCCCACATATGTATTCTCCCCGATTGATACCAATACAGATAATCGCAGGAGCACTTGTATCAAACCATGTAATCTTATGATACAGCATTGTTTAGGTTTATCACTCACTTGGTATATAAAAATCGCGCAGTATCTTCGGTAAGATAGCAGTAGAAACGATGGCTTGATTTATATATATATATAAAGTGGCATTATAGTGGCATGATTTATTTCTTTAGACGAAAGGTTCCAAATTAAGTTCAATGGCGGTAGTGGGGTTGGATAATTCAAAGTTTTCGAGCACGAGAGGATGAAGAACACCGAAAGAACCCACTCTGCGGGCCTTGCGGGTGTTGGTTTCAGGGCAAATGTATCTTAAAAAGATGTAGGCAGAACGACCAGGGAAGAAAGTGGAATCAACAGCTTCCTCGATCCAGTAGCCTAATTCAGTAGTGTCGTTCTTGTGAATTCTAGAGGCACTGAGCATAGTCATGACACGATCTAAGAGACCATGAATAATCTAATCCGATGTTAGCTGCAGTGCCATTTATCCATTTGTTTGCGCACAAAGCTTACCTCAAAACCAGATGTCTTGGAAGTGTAGGTGGCACAAAGGTGTCTTTCGTTTCTAGATCTACGATCACGGGTTTCATCCTTGTAACCAACATCAGACACCTCAAAGACCTTGATGGGCAAGGGCAACTTTTTGTTAGAGTTCAAAGTCTTCAAGATACCGGGCAAAAGCGAGGTACGAACAACTTGGTATTCAGCAGTCTTGGGGTTAGCGAGTTGGATAGCAGTTTTGCTATCATCAGCACGGTTGAGGAATTTGAAATTTTCGTCATGAGAGCACTACAAACAGTAGTCTGAGCAAACGTAACCTTCCTATCAATACAATCACAATCTTACCAGAATTAAGGGAGCAACTTCAGTGAAACCGGCCATGGCCACTTCCTTACGGACATGGTCACTCAATTTGTTTAAAGGTAAAGCAGATGCAAAGGTATTAACATTGGGCATCTTCTTGGGCAAGTTGTCATAACCATATGAAATAGCAACATCCTCCATAATATCACAAGCATGTAAAATATCCCAACGAGTAGGAGGAACATTGACGAGAACCTCATTGCTATCCTCAGAGCTAATTTTAGCATCCAAAGACATTCTATTCAAAAGACGACAGATCTCCTCACCGGGAAGCTCAAGACCAGTACAAGAGTTGATGTAATCGACCTTGGCAGAAGCCTTACGAGGTTCCAAGTTGGGGAAGAACTTGACAGTGTTATCGGGATAGACAATTTCGACAGGCTCAATGCTATACATTCCGTCAGATTCATGCAGCTCTCCAAACCCCCATTAAGTATTACGTACCTGAAAGGCTCGGCACAATATTCAGAGAACATGGTAACCAAGGTGTTCAATGCAGTGCTGGCCTTGTGTTCATCAGTGGCGGTGATTTCGATCAAAACATTCTTGGTGTCGAGGGTAATCTTGGAGTGATCAGAGTTGATGATGGGAGGAAGAGAACAGACAGTGCGCTTGGAATCCAAAACAACGGGGTAGACAGGAGAGTCGCGAATGATGTGAAGAAACTTGCCGAGATGCTTATCCTCCTACAAAAACCATCCTTTCTGTCAGCCATCCTTTACTCTGACGATCCATATGTCGATTCAATTCAGTAACTTACAGCATACATTTCCATCAATTCATCACCGTCGACCTCGGTATCCTTGTTCAAGGGGACAAACTTGATGTCCTTGTGAGGCAAAGCTTCGTAAGTGAAGGGACCTTGAATAGTGTCCAAATCGTGAGTACCCATAGAAGCAAGTGTTCTCTTACTATGGATAGTATTGCAATGTCATTAGGACTGCCTTTCAACGCGAAAGGATGACTCATGATTATGCTATGCTGGTGTGTGCCTTACCGACAAATGTTGTTGTGAAGCTTATCTTGGAGATCGATGAAAGAAGCATAGTTTTCAGCAGTGAAGGTGATGTTGCGTAAAACAGCACCAACAATGTAAGGACGGATCTTTTGAGTCTACACAACAAACGTAATATGAGATGAATGAGGTCCAACATCAATTGATACTATGCACTTACGGATTCCAAGACACAAATTTGTTGGAGCTTACCATCAGCAGGCTTGACAAGCTTGTAGACAGGAGGCTTGGCCTTGTCTTCGAAAACGCGAAGAGCACGAGCGAGACCTTCTTGACATAACAAGTCGTATCTTTTTGGTTGATGCAAACAGGATATCAGATGAATTGAACTATAATTGGTGATGGATGAAAATAGTTACCTGTTGGCAGGAATATCAATCTTCAAAAGAGCTCTCTCAGACAAATGCTCGGCGCTCTTGCTTCCTTCCTTTTCAGCAATCTCTCTTTCAGAGGTCTTTACATATGTCAGAAAACAAAAAGAAAGGTAGGTTAATTATCATGTAAAGTGTTGCTTGCAAATCGCATTATCCAAAGCAAGCCTCCTCAAATGCTGAAAAGGTCGACATGATTGAATAGCACTGGTTTGCGTTGCTGCAATGTAGGGAAGCTTACATCCTCTTCAAGTTCGATACCGAAACGGAAACAAAGCTCGAAGAATTCTTGAGAGGCTATTGAATACAAATGTGTTGGTTCAAGCTATACTGCATCTCGAGCGCTGTGCTTCTTACTGTAGTCTCTCTCAAGGGCTTCGAAAAGAGCCAACTTGTCGATGTTAACGGTAGGCATATTTAATTACTTTTGTCGTATTGGTCAAGACAAAAGAAGGTGTTATTGAAACTGACAGTGAAAAAAATTATAGATGTCTCCTGTAGTGGCTTAGGATGCGATTCATTGCTGGACCCAGCAACGTTGACTGATCCACGCTGAGGTTTGTCAGACGGCTCAAGAGCTCATGGCCGCATTGATGCGTGTAGATTATATAAAAGTTTTGTGATCAATTATGAACTGACACTAGAAATGACATATCTCTGGCGGCAACTCATCACTAGCATGTGCCCTACATTGAGATTATTGATTGTATCTTTCTCATATAGCACGCCATGATTAAAATATATACACAGCTCCATACAGGTTACCATGGCAACGCTATATTTTATACAGAGTACTTTATCAGCAATCATATTTCCTTCTCTCTTATATATAAAAAAACCAAAGATATAAGGTTTTAAATAGTATTTTATTCAGATTTATTATATAAATATGTTAAATAAGTTAAATTATGTCAAATAATTTAGAAAAGGATAAAAGAGAATGGTTAGTGTTTGATTTAGAAAGGCGGGAGGTTTTACAAAAGAAGGGCATCAGCTTAACAAGCCTTGACAAGCTTCCAGGTGGCCCAAGCAGGACCAGTGGAGCTAGGTGTCTCACCTTGAGTCCACCATTGAGCAGTGTAGACATTACCATTGTAAGAGACAGTGGCACCACCATTGTAGGCAGTGGCAGCATTCCAAGCAGCCACACCACCACAACCAGCACCAGAAGTAGGAGTAGCAGTAGTAGTAGAGGTAGTAGCAGTACCAGTGGTAGTAGCAGTACCAGTGGCAGTGGCAGTGGCAGTGGCAGTAGAGGTAGGGGCAACAGTACCAGTGGTGATGGGAGTAGGCTTAGGGTTACCAGCAATCATGGGAGCAATAGCATTCAAAAGTTCACCGTTGTCTTGTTCAATGGACCAGACAAAGAGACCAGCAAGATCCTTGCTAAGAGCGTGGTTGGTCTTGACACCAAGAGAGACAGGATCGTCATAAGAAATGTATTGCTTGTTGGTAGGGTTATACAACCAAGGAGTTTGAGTAATGTTGTCAAAGTTACGGATCCAGGGAGAGGCAGCAGTGGTGGGAGAGGTAAGCAAGCCTTGAGATCTCATGTTGGTCCATCTCCATACACCAGAGGCACTAGAGGTATCACTCGAACAGTATTGGTTAGTCCATGGACCATCGAGAGAATCACCAAGAGGGGGGCTAGGAGAGACAGCAGGGTTATATTGAGTGGTGGGGTTGGATGTTACAGTCAAGGTTTGAGCACGACCATAGAAAGCAATACCACCGGCAATCTTGTTGTAAGGGACACCAGCACTGTGCCACTTCTCAACACCTTCAGCCCAGCCAACAGGATAACCGAATCCAGGTTGGTTATGGAAAGGAGAGTTGGGACCACTGGTACTGTTCCAAGCACCATTGACGTCAAATGACATGACATGGAAACGATCAATGTAAGGTACGAATGAAGAGACATCGGTAGCATCGGTAGCACCACCCCAAGGTGTGATATGAACAGCCATGGTAATTTCCTTGTAGTTGCTAGGGAAGTTGCTGTTAAGAGCAGTACGAAGCTCCTTGACCAGAGTGTTAAGGTTGGCAACATCGTTATCACTAACAGCGTTACAGCCAGCACCCTTAGCAGTGGGGTATTCCCAATCTAGAGGGATTTTATCGGTTACTCACAATCAGGTTTCCTTACAACACGGCCGCCAAACTTACCAATATCAACACCATCAGTACCGTACTTGGAGACAAAGTCCACATTCCACTTAATCCAAGCAGCACGGTTGGAAGCAGAGGCTGCCATAGGAGAGAAAGCAGTTGAGCCAGACCATCCACCTGCGCAACAATTTTTTAGAACAAGAGCAGGCAACAATAATGATGATAGCACTTACCTACGGAGACCATGACCTTGGTGCCAGCAGCATGGGCCAAAGAGACAAGCTTGGGGAAACCGTATTGGACGTAGTCTATATGTTTGCGTATGTGCATATGTCAGAAGCAAATGCCATGTTCGGTGTTAGATCAGAACTTACCATCGAATACACCAGAATCAGACCAAGTAGGAGTAGTAGCAGTGTTTTGAATGGCAAAAGCATAGTACTGTCAATTACATTAATAAATTGGATCAAACTCACATAGGTAGAAATGGACTTACGACATGAGTATACTTTGTGAAATCAATCATGGAAGGAGTATAACGACCATAGAGCCAGTTGGGGAAGTAACTATGGACCATTGTTAGCGTCTAGTTGGATTGGTTTAATTTGTAATAAATGTATATACCCAACAATAACCTTGCCATTAGTGGCACGAGTGGTCAAACCAGTAGGGGTGGCAGTAGAGCGGTCAAACAAGCAGAGAGCAGCGGCAGCTACAGTAACCAAGAGAGTACTGAATTTCATTGTATTGAAAGAGTAAGGAAAGAGAGAAAGAAAGTGGATGAGGAATAAGAGAGAAATGTTGAATGAACCAGCTCTCTTTTATATTGTTTTGTTGTTACTGTACACACACATACACATACACACATACACACACACATACACACACACATACACGATAGATTCGAATTCTTATCCTGCTAGAAAAGAGGGTCTCTATTCACTTGTGTTCAGGGTCAAATACGTTGTGTGTAACTCTTGTTAATTTCATGCTTTGATTTGTTGTGACACAATGGTAAATGCAATAATATGGCAAATGTTGATCAGTTCGATTAAATGCATCATATGTATGGTCTATTTGAGATGAATACCGTGTAATAAATTGTATAGTAATATGGCTATATAATAGCTTAAACTTTTTTTTTTTTTTAATGGATACGATCCACGGAATCATGCATTTAAATGAAAGATGTGTAACCTATGTATGAAATGTAATTTGAGACTATACGTAAGCAAATGAGTTATTCAACAACAATCTCCCTGATAGTGAATGATACAAGTGTATTGATTCCTTCCGAGGTATTATTGTTTGTCCACGAGATATATATACATTCCATGTGTTTTTTGTAGATAAACAAATGACTAATAATACATCAAGTTGAGCATGTCCTGTAGACCCTGTTTCCCTTGCAAAAGAACCCTTTTAAACTATACCCAACTAGTATGTCAGCTATCTAGTACCACAGACACACACGCACACATCCGTATTAATGCAAGGGGAATACAGCTCAGATAATCATGGTATACTAGTACCACATCAACCAACTCTTATCATGCAAACAGTTTCAGCATTATTATATAACTAGACTTCTTTATAAATCAGTCATGCTTGCACATTTAGGGTTACAACCGTGGAAACACTGTGTAGTACTTTCGATCGATCACTATACCCAAGGTAACCTTACACTCGTATTGGGTCTCTTGGTTGCTGTGCATCTTATATAATCTGCTTGGTTACTATTGTACCTGAGAAAGTTTCTAATCTGTGAAAGATAGCATCTTGATGCTACGCATTTTTAAGAAAATGAAATTTCTCTGTGCATTTTCATAGACTATATGAATTGTTCATTCAAACAATGAGGAGAAGCGTTGAGTCGCAACCCAAATCAAGTCCAATAAGAATGAGATTGCTATGCTTGATTCAGCCAATATAAATGGTAAATTACTTTGTGTATCAAGTACACGCACGAATAGACGTCAAGGAATCAGATTACATTATACAATCTCGTGAAATAAATGCAGTTGCACAGAACCCGTAAAGTGGTCCCTAGGTAATAAGAGGGTTTGTATGTTCCTGAATCAAATATCGTCCTTTATGACGAATTTCATGACATAATTTTTATTTGTTTACGCATGCAAAAATAGTTATATGAATTTCAACTTGTTTTTAATTCACATGTTTTTAAGCTTAAGTGGCATGTCGTATTCAGAATGAATTCAGCGAATTCAATGTATATATAGATGAGATATTCAATATATAACGCACTATTGATCATATATGACATGATGTCTCTCAAGTTAATTAATTACCAACAAATAGCTATGTAAATTGTTAAGCGTATTGGCATGTGTAATTTAGAACTGTAGCAATAATGGCATTGGGTCGCTTGAACTCGCTTTAGAAGCCTCAAGAGAACGCCATTTACCCCATGGATGTCTTCGATGCTGATCCCAGTAAAGGGAGAAGCTATCTACGCTGCCTTTAGCCTTCCAGACTTTATCACAACCAACGTATACTGTCCGGAGCAGGTTGTATGCCATACTCATATTTATATGCGGTGACACATGAAGTAACGTTGCACATCCGATCAAATGGTAATACAGTCAAATCTGATTAGGTAAAATATAAAATCAAGTTCCAGCCTTTATTGAATATATAGTGATAGCATCAAGCAGCTGTGCACGGTGTCAAGCTTGCCTTAATGGTTCGGCTTGGATACTCTTCTAGCAAGGCTTCGAATTCAAGAGACTTTTGAGATGGCAGGGCCGAAGTGTTTGCAAGAGACAGTGTGGATTTCTTATTACCTTTTAGTGGAAATAGACGAAGGATTTTACTAAATGTGCTTTCCTTGATTGAAGTGGATGAGGTAATTGAGGAAGATGACGATGATGTACAAGATGATAGTGCCGTCGTACTCTGAGCGGATAACTGGGATGTGGACCGTTGTAAAGTGGGGCGTTTTCGACGAGTAAACATGCTCTGCAAAGCTGAAAATGACCTTGATCGACTATGCTGTTCAACTTTTGCGTTTTCTAGCACTTGTGTATGTATTGTTTCTTGTTTCAGTGTCTCTGATCTATCCATGTCTGTAATAACTGTCGTTTTCAAAGGTGTTTGGATGTCCATGGAGACCTGATTCTGTCAATATGGTAAAATTAAGACCGTGTTTATATACAAAACTAACAACACAATAGCCTCGCCGATGAAATAAAATGGGCCCCGTTAAATTAACAAATGGTTTCAGTCTGCTTCCAATGGCACACTCTTCCTAATATTAGTTTATTTGATAGTGAGATATACATGGACCATGCTATTTGTGATTATAGAAGTTAAAGGCCACCACAATCGCAGGATTGATAACAATACACGCCAGGCCCTGTTTATTCATGTTAGTTCACTCAAAGAGCACTGGCAAGCAATATCAAACTTACCATACAAGCCAACACAATCAGCATTTGTGCGGCTACCGTTCCAGTTAGTCTTTTACTGCACTCTCTTTGTAGCTACATGGTCTTACCATTCGCAATATCTGTTGTTGTAATTGCTACTTTGAGTAAACCCTGCTGCTAATCCAACAATGATGATAATAACCACTATACAGCATAAACATGAGGATATACGTCTTCTCAGAGCGAGCTTTCGATTGTCTGGTGGAGAATAGAATTGCGCGACTGGATTGATACGATGAGATGGTTCTTGCTCTAGTGGCGTTGGTGGATATGATACGGGTGGTGGCGGTGGTTGGTAATAAGTCTGTCCCGGAAGAGTGCTTGTGTCTTCATGATAAGCTGGTGGTGGCGCTGGTGGAAAAGGGTATCTATTATTGTTATTATTACTCCAATTCGTTGCTGATACATAGCCTGGCGCTAATTAACAGGTGAATATGAAATGATGCACTAAAGCATGTCTTTGCTTACCTCCTGCTGAACTCATTTGTTTAAAAGCGAGAAAAGAATCTCGCATCGAACCCGCCTTCTCTGTTCAAAATCTTACCAAAGCACAGTCTATCCGAGACATTTTGTTGAAAAATAGAATTTTTCATTTATTATTTATTAAAATTAAGAAATAGAGAGATAAATGGGTAGATCATTGCTGTAATGATGAAAAGAAAAGTGATTGTTATTAAGCTACAATAACCATGGTAAACATGATGGCAGCAAATGTGATTGGAACACCAACACTGGTGACACTGGCCAAACTTCCGTATTGAGGTTGATTTGGGAAGGCGGTAGGAACGCCAGTAGCAGTGTAGACCTGAGTGTAAGTAGCAGTTACAGTAGCAGGGGCGCCGGGAGGATAATAAGCAGTGGATTGGCCAAAGGTGGGTACAGGCCAACCACTGGACAAAGTAGAGGAAGGATGGCTGTCCCAATCGTTGTTGTCCCAGTCATTGTCATTGTCCCAGTCTCCATGATCGTCCTTCCAATCATCATCCCAATCTTCATGATCGTCATCATCGCAATCTTTATGGTGATGCTTGGCAGTTACTTTAGTTGCAACGAGGCAGACAACAAAGACCATGAATAAAACGAGTTTAGTTGTAGACAATTTCATATTTGATAATTGAGATGGATTGATTTAGATTGAGTGTGTGTTTGATAATGATAGAAATTAGAATAACATCAGAAATCAGGTCCATTTTATATGAAATGAATGCTTTTTTGCGTTTAGCACATCTGACAAGGCAGAATGTAGACTCTATATCATCATCCGGCATGGCTACCGGTGGTTGAGCAAAGCTGATGTATAGAATTACAGCATGCTGCATAGCTTTGGAAGAAAGCACTTTTATGATATCGATTTCAACTACACATTACATAAGAGAGTCTCCTTGACTGACGACAATGATGATTGATTCAATGGTCATATATACATCCACATTTATTCTCCTATGTTCCCTTCATACAAAAGGGCTGCCATCAGACGGCTTTATGCAATTCAAGCAATTGTTGTCATTTTCCATGTCAGATCAATTCATTACTGCATATAAAACACAGTGCACTGAATGGTACTGTGTACATGCTCATTGCTATTAGTAATTTGAAAGGAGGCAAACAGGCTACATGCATGGAAATCATCACATGCTGCTCAATTTATTTCACTGTTATCTATTGTTCATACATTTGCATATTCTGTACAGCTTGTGTCCTAGTTGATTCTCTTTTTGTAATTTGCCCATAATTCCTCTCGTAAAACGAATTTCTGGACCTTGCCTAAAATGTGAATCAACTGTGTGAGTAATTTCATCCTGCCCCTACATGAGCCATTGTTCCATTCATATAATATTATTACCAGTACTATTATATACATAAATTGTCAAGATAGTAGTAGTAAGTATCGTGCTGTGCAGAAATTGATCTCATCTGTATCTTACCTCGTTTTTGGAATCTCCTTTGTAAATACGATTTTGGCGGGACACTTGAGTCGTTACATGTTATTATCAAATTGCATCACATTATGCTGTATTACAGTACTGTACCTTGTAACCTGCCAACGAGTTTCTACAATGATCGATAACAGCAGATTCAGTCAATGTTCTATTCTTCTTTAGTACAACGAATGCAACTGGTCTTTCGCCCCATTTATCATCAGGTCCAGCGACGATAGCACTGCATTGGCAAGTATGAGTAAGGAAATC
Source organism: Mucor ambiguus (assembly GCA_000950595.1). Lineage (NCBI taxonomy): Eukaryota > Fungi > Mucoromycota > Mucoromycetes > Mucorales > Mucoraceae > Mucor > Mucor ambiguus. The sequence goes on along the minus strand of DF836321.1, from coordinate 157,931 downwards.
TATTAAATATATGCGTACCTAGCATTACCATTCTGATATCTCGTCTAATTGCACAATGACACTCTCCACCTCAATGGAACTGATGTTTTCGCCTCCAGACACAATGACATCTTTACTACGGTCCACAATCTCAATAGAGCCATCAGGATGCCTAACAGCAAGATCACCTGTCCAGTAAACACCATGTCTAAATGCCTTCTTGGTCTCTTCAGGGTTCCTGTAGTACCCCTTCATCACAAGGTTGCCAGTAAAACAAATCTCTCCAATGTCCTTTCCGTTGGGATTGACATCTTTAGCTGTTTGAACATTGAGCACTCTAATCTCATCTGATGTGACGATATTGAAGCCAGGTCGAGCGAGCAGTCTGGCTTGTTCTTGCTCATCATACTGGGATAGTGTAAAGTGATCATAGGTCAACACAGCAGGCCCTGTTATTCAAAGATACAGAATGAGTCCTTGCTATTTGATAGTATGCATCGTTCCGTTATCCTACCGTAGGTCTCGGTCAAGCCATACACTTGCGTAGGCTTCAGGTTCAGTGCCTTCATACGACGAATTAAGGTACTCGACAAAGCAGAACCTACAGAACGCAAATATTATCAATATCTTGTATGCATGTATTGAATCTACACAGCACTAACCTCCACTATAGGCATTCACCGAATGACTAAGGCGAACAGCATCTTCATGATTACATATTTCATTCTGAACTGTAGGTGCGCCATTATAATGAGTCACCCCATGTTCTTTCAGCAGTTTCCAAATAAGAGTATAGTCCAATTTATTCAGCATGATCTGTGTTCCTCCTACAGCAACAATAGCCCAAGGGAACCCCCATCCATTGCAATGAAACATGGGCAAAGTCCACAAAAATACAGTCGTAGGCGAGAGCTGATCATGAATAGCCATGCCCAATGCCATCATATACGCACCGCGATAAGTCACCATGACGCCTTTAGGCTTGCCTGTGGATCCAGATGTATAATTAACAGAGATCACCTCATTTTCATCAGCCACTGCGGGGAAGTCATTCCAGCCCAGACGAGGAGACTGGTGCTTGCTCAACATAATTTCGTAAGGATCTTGATCCACGTTGTCTGAATCAGAGACCTCTAATAGTGTCAAGTGGGGCGCTTGCTTTGTTTGCTCTGTAAGACGATCCATCAGCTCTGTTTGCACAATCAATACAGATACGCCAGAATGGTCAGCAATATACTCGATTTCCTTTGCAGCAAGACGGGTATTCATTGGCACACTAATAGCACCAATGGCGGGTATAGCATATTGGGCCTCTACAAATGCAGGAATATTCTGACACAGAATACCTACTCGATCACCAGGCTTGACTTGATACGTGTCCATCAATACATTGGCCAATGTCTTTACTCGTTCTGACAGTTGCAAATAGGTGAAACTCTTTTGTTTGTGAATGATGGCGGTTTTATGAGTATACACCATGGCACTTCTTAGCAGAAAACTCAATGGATCTAGTTTGGAGATGTAAGGCACCTGATCTTGTCTTCTTTGAATACGTACTACGATTCAGATGTGTTAGTCGGTTAATAACTTCTGCGTTTACATGACAACGCACATGATTCAAAGTGAGGCGGCTCATTTGGATTCAAATGATGCTTGATAGTCTCTAAGCGTTTCTTTGCTGTATTAGCAGTCGACATGGTGGTTTTGGGATAGGTAAAGAATTCAAGAGAAAGGCGTTATTAAATACCTTCATGTGTGTAATTTTTTTGAACTTTCCCAGGATTTGTGCAACTGTTTGTGTGTAATAAAGCTTTACACACTCGATCTTTGAATCACAGCAGCATTGGTGGTGGTCTAATAGTTTATCAGTGGTCGATTTTCGTGTATTCTACCAGTGGTGTGGGTAGTTAAATATTTAAAGCGTGCTCTGTATCTTTAGCTAGTCGTAGAAGCAGTAATATATAGAGGCTTTGAGCGCCAAACAAGCAAATAATAAGCTCTATAGGGTACTACTCGTTCACATAGTGTTCCGTATATTGTATCGTGTGTACAGCGTCATTATATCGATTACTGTAGTATCTGTTCCTGTGCGCTATGCCAATGATACGCTCATTTAATATCGCCTAAACCTTGTGTGAGAAAATGATTGAATTCGTATAAAAGTTTAGTCAGTCAGTGGTACAGAAGATTGGCGACATTCCAACAAGCATTAATTTTCTCATGCTCTAATTCTATCATGGTGTGTCTGCAGATTCTCGGATAAATGTATTATAGATATGCAATAGGAGGCACTAGCCACTCAATGATGACCAGGCGGTAGAACAGGACAAGTATTCACTTTTTGTATTATGGTTCCAACGCAGATCAACCAAAGCGTATCTGCTGGCATAGGCTCTATCGTAAAAATAATGAGTAAACGCTAAATACCACTTTTTGCATACACCTAAGGCTTTTTGATACTTGTAATCAGCATATTTCAGTGGCATTTTTTTTTTTTTACTCTTTTGGAATCGTTCTCCAACAACAGTAGGTATTGGTCCTGATCAAAGTATTCCAAACTAACTGACTTCAAGTCCTTGTTACCTGTCAGAATAAGTATAAAGCGATACTGACGGCCCCTGTACCCAATTTTCAGGGTCGTGGTGAATGTTTCCAAAAGACGAGAGGCTTATAGTATGGCTTGAAGGTACTTGTTGGATGCCTTCCAGTTTTCAAATATTGTAAAAGCGAAATATGCCGAGAGACTTGTGCCGATTTTGTGCCAGAGTAAATATCTTCCTGTCTATGACATGGCTACTTTAGACTATGAGAGCTTTTAATGACGGCACATGCTTAAGTAAATGAAGCGAAAACCTGTACTCCAATTCATAGAGCTCGCCGCCTAATACCGATGTGATGTCTATTTTGGTGATTATGGCCCTGATTGGTTTTTGATATATTGGATGAGCACATGTTTTTGCCCAGGATGGGTATTACGAGTTGATAAAGAGATTGATTTATACTCATGCATTGCAGTAGATCAAATTTTGAAAGAAGCGATAATACTTGTATAGTAATTTCGTTAGGTAGTTGATTCAACATGATGAGTGACGTGAATGAAATTAATTTCGTAAAAAGAGAGTAATGTCAAAGATCCGTATATAGATAATCGCAATGAAATGTTGATTTATCAATTGATATGGTATTGACGAAAGGATAACGCTCTGCGGTTTGAATTAAATGCAGTTGTTGAAATTATTATAAAAAAGGCTTCTTTTGAAACTGCTACTTACATATAGATGCCAGAATGCTTTCTTTGTGTGGTTGCAAAATTGTTTATTCTCTGCTTAAATTTTATGCGAGGTTGCCTGCCACCATATAAATCATTCCAATTTGATGATGATTGTTGATGTCCCCCAAGCTTTCTATTATTGGGAATAAAAGACGACTTTTTTATTTTTACAAAATTCTATTTCCAATTTTATTATTGAACTGCATATACTCTATACCATTTGAACTAAACGGTCGCATAATCACCCTTTCATTGTCTTCAAATCATTGATTACCTGTGTAATTACTATGCAGTAGCCAGACACAATTAAATCGCCGCTCATCTTCTGCTCCAGATTGATCAGATTCCGTTCAAAAACGACTCAATTAATTTATTTTGCAAGATTCGACTAAGTAAAATGTGATTCATTTTTTGCTTCTTAATGCTTTCTTGGAGTGCTTTTTAAGGCGCATCTAATGGTTTAATTAAAAAAAATGTTTCAAACAAACTTATCAAGCAATGTATGAAAATATGAAATTAGGATTTTTGTCAAAATGTCAAAAA
>DF836321.1:139146-150983 GCA_000950595.1 Mucor ambiguus | reverse complement strand
TTTTGAGGACAAAAAAAACATCATCAAAAATTCATCAAAAAGCATGAGGTACCCCTCATACTTTTCGTCGAAAATCAAACGATCGTGTTTTTGAACGCAAAAATGAAGACTTCTGCTAAGGTATATATTGAATCAAAAGACTTCTCTTGATCCAAAGCAGCCCCTAAAACTTTATTTGTGAGACCTTTATATGTAAATTTTTGACATGTTGGCCAAAAACCACATTTACCGTTTTTTAGAATTGCTCAATGAGTTTATTCAAAACATTTGTTTCTGTTTGCACCATTGGGTGCGCCTTGAAAAGTACTCCAAGGAAGCTTAAAAGCGCATTGGATTATCATCACGCTTTATATAGTCAGATCCTGCAAAATAGATGAAACAGGTCGATTTTTTTTCAGAATCAACGAATCGAAAAAGAAAATGAGCACCGGAATTTTAAAAAAAAATGGCAGCAAAATACGACTTCATGATGTTTCCAAAAGCTATTAAACAAGGTATTGCGAATAAAAAAGCACTACTACATAAAAGAGATATTCAAAGATTCTAGCTATTGTTAATTTTCCGATACAAGTCAAAGGCCCGCGCAGCGCAAGCCTTTCCCCCCCCCTCGGGTGGTTTGCTGACCTACACGAAGGCTGTTCTCTTTGAAGGTGTCCTTTGCCATGACGATCAATAAATCTCAAGGGCAGTTATATGTGGTCATGTCTGGAGTAATCTCTGCCTAAGGAATGACTATATTGCTTCGTACCAACAATCCTCAAATTGAAAATGTAGTATATCCTGAAATTCTTTACAGAGAAACTACATAACCAAAAATAAATTTCATCAACCTCTAATTTTTATCTAATGCGTATAGTCCTCTATTATAATATTCTTGATTGATCATGTAAACCCCCCCCCTCCCATATAATTTGAATAAAACCCGCAGAGCGACGCCATCATTGAGCGTAGCGAGATCAAACGACTAGTGGGAGACTAAAGATGTAATAGCTATTACGGTACACAGATTCAACCCTTACCTGCCTTTACGCGCAGCAGTTTCTTTTCGATTGATTGAATTAGCGTTATCTCGACATGTCTCTCCGAGCTATTCATTATTTATTCATGCTAATTTCTACTAAGTTTGATTTAAATGATAGTTAAATTACATTGAGAATTTTCTAGCAAAAGACGCGCTTTCTTGCTGTCATATCTGAATCTAATTTTAGCTGGAAGCTCAAATTTCAAATGCTAGTTTCACATCAGTCAAGTGTAACGTTACAATTATCAAGCAAATAGAAATTTTCATGCAGTAGTAAATTTTCAGCCTGTGCTTTTATCAATCATTGTGCATCTTTAGAAGATGCTGCATTTTAATGACTGTTGTCATTATAACTTGTTTCATCTATCTACATATAAAAAAAAGGCATGCCCAATTTTATTTACATCACAATCAGTTGAAGGGTTGTGCTGATCTGGGAGATTGAATCAAGAATAAACAAGGGTCACTGGGTTCTTTTAGAGGTAAATACAGAACAACCTTACATAAATTGCAACAGATGATGGTTGTTTGCAGCGAAATGACAGCAGTGACTAGTATAAAAGTAATTAAGTGACCATACTTTAAAATTAGTTGACAGCAAAATTGATACTAATGTCACCATACTACATAAATAATGCTGTGCATACAGGCATCTTCCTCCCAGTTCCAAACTTATGAATTTAGCATGCATTCCAGTATGTGTTAACAGTCGTTCTTTGACAATGGTTGACTTGAGTTTGGTAATAAATGCTGACATGCATCTTAATGGGCCATCATCCGTGAAAGAGGCTCGTTCTATGTTTAAACATACGAGTACAATAGGCGACAGCAAATCAGTGATCCCATCTAGTACATTGAGCCTAAATTATAACACATACTTTTTCTTTATGCTTCTGCAGATGATGCTAAACAAACATGTGCAGTATGCTCTCTCTGCTGCAGGGAAATCATATTTATCTGCGCACGTCCAAGCTTTCGGATCAATGACCCAAGAAGGAAACTTTCCTGTTGTATTGTAGCTCGATTATAATATTTCACAGGGGGGAGGTCAGAGCAAAATAACAAATACAGGGCAATGTTATTCTTTCATGCATAAAAAAAACAAGACATTCTTGATCCTACTTCGCTTTTAACATAAATATAGATATCCTGTTTGTTTACCTGCTTTTCACGTATATTTGTCTCCAGTGTACGTATTTAATTGTTTATCTCAATATCCTATTACACAATATCTCTCGTTTATGTGTAACAAACATGTTTCTTTTTGTAAATTTTAACATTGTGAAACTAGTCCATTGTAACACTAACACATTACACAAGCTCAACGACTGTTATAAATGGCTACAAATGCTAATTGATGCGACTGCAAAGTGGAAGGTTTTCATGCACACAGTGTATTTTTCAAAAGGGCTCCCGCGATCACATTTTCAATTTAAGCAAGGGGAGAAAGGTACGGAACACGAGGAAATCAGTAATTGTCATTTGCAAATCATTAAATTGCAACAACAATGGAACTAAAAAACCGTAAAACTTTAATAATTTAGTGCGAAATGAGATTATAGATGAAGAATTGAAAGAGAGAGAAAAGAACCCTTAAACTACTAAGAGAACTAAATTTTGAGTAAATAATAAGGTACGATATGTCTGCCCAATGTGCCCTTCTTCTTTGTTTATTTTCCAAGTATTAATAGGAGTTCTTTCGTGAAGAACAAGAGATCCTGTACAACTCAATTCTTACCAAAAGGAGCATCAAGCTACTTTGGTAAGAATCGATGTTGGGAGAAATATCTACGCGCACACGCAGGCGAATTATCACTCTTGTTGGAAGAGCAGCAATTATCAAAGCAAAATTCACGTTTTTCAATTAGGTTAGACATCCCAAGTCAAAAACTGTTATTTAATTGTGCGATAGGTTGTATCACATTTATTAATAATTGACTGCATATAGAAAAGACTATTGGTGTATAGAATGAAAGACGATGGACAGGGGAGCAACCTCGTCGTAAGCGTAGAACAAAAGTGATAATCTTTGCATAAAACGTTTCTCAAATACATGAGATGAATGACGAGTGAGCCAACGGAGCTATGACTCCATCAGGAAATAAACGCAGAAAAAGTAGCCCCCAAACGGAGCAATCCGAGAAGCGAGATTTTTTTATTCTTGTCTTACTTGACCCAGTTTTCATTTGCCAAGATGAGGCTAATACAATCTCTTGATCAAAGCACTTGCTTATACGATAACCTTCTTTGATAGCGTCGTTTCTATGCTTTATTTTAGCAAAAATCAATCATTGTAACATGACATTTGACATTGAAAATGAAGTTGAGCCACAATGAGTCCCAACCTTTTGGAGCTTTGCTATGTGGCGCCCAAGATCAATTGCATGGCATAGCCCATATATGGATTCAGTATATAAAGGAGATACTTTCTGCGTTATTCTTTGATAAACTTACATTTGCAAGAAAAAGCTTATTTGAAAAAAGGAACGTAAATTTTTGCGCTCATTTAATAAGGTTGATTTATATATTTCACTACTAAACTTGTATAATTCTATCCTTTTCTTCTTTTCTCTCTGTTTACTACACGCCGATTGACTCTTACCTTTCTCATCTTTCTTCTTGACACCATCTTCATCATTCCTAAAACGACCCAATTATATATAGATATCAGTCATTTTTCCATGAGTGATAACTATCACTTGTCATCAAATGAAGATCAACATCAACATCAACATCCACAAGAGTTCTACCCTCTACCTGCTCAGTCTTCAACAGAGTCTCCCTCCACAACTGTTTCGCCAATTTCACCAATGACCACTATAGTGCATCAGAATCAGAGCTGGCCATCCATAACGCAGGCAATTGATCAGCGGCATTATTATTATGACATGAATTATCATCCTCAGCAGCAACATCAATTGCAAAATCAATATTGGCCAAATGCGTATCAAACAGACCCAATCTACACCCATTATAGTCAACCTCAATCACAACAGCAGCGTTTCCAGCAGAACTATCCTGAACCAACGTATGCTCCGCCATCATTATCTCCACATCATCACCATCATTATCAACATCCACCTTCTATGGCTAGGCCGGTGCCTACATTCTACACAACGCAGCAGCCCATGGATAATTCATTCAACGCACCAATGTCAAATATAGAGAGCACATTTAGCGGCCCTTCCTCCACTTTAGCCGCGCCTTCAATTGATCAAATGCAGCCAATTCAGCACAATAACAACGAAAACAGTAGACAATCGGAAGAGCACGACACTGGAAGATTGACAACAAGCCCACCTCCTTCTGAAACGCCCATGCCCTCGCCTATTATTAGTGGTAAAAGAAAGAGAAGAGGATCAACTGCAGTTACAAGTCAGTTTCAAAGGAAAAAACGTATCCAAAACGACGCCAAAGACACATCAAAAGAAGAGGGGGGTTCACATGGTTCGCACGAGAAAGGTGATGATGAAAATGGGGTACCAGCAACAGCAACAACAGAAACAAGGAGAGTTGACGCTACAAAGGATACCCACTCCAATCAAACTGTCGATCAGCTTGAGAATGAGCTTGCTTTTCTCAGGGATGAATGTGCTACCATATTGATCAATTTGGATTCTTTGAGGAACGCATTCTTGGCAGATATACCTTCAGCAACAACATCGACATCAGTGGCTAAATCCAATTCTTCGTCAGCAACGATCAACTTTATGATAGAAAATGTTGGATCATTCTCACCGACCCCCACACCATCAATGCAACACCATGTTGATACATCCTCGGCTACTGCCAATAATGGTGATAAACGGCGCCGATCAAAAGCAATGGCCCAGAATGCTGAGATGGAGCGTGAAATGAGATACGCCTATGACGATCTGGTGCTTCAAGTACGACAGTTGGAGAAAAAAGTAGAGCGGCTGGAAGGAAAGAGCAAGCATACGTGTCTAGAAGATTCTTCTATGAATAACAACAAAAAGAAGCATGAAGATCAAATGGCAAACCTTAAAGACGATATACATGAACTACAGCAGGAGGATACCAATAATGATAACGGGGTAGACAAGACAGAAGATGATGGTGGTGCTGAAAACTCAGGAGAAGAGGACTCGAGTAACCCAAAGGGAAAATAACAGCTCATACAGCTTGCGAGCATTTAGAATTGGCTGATCCGTGCTGATCTGTATTCCACTTTTTTTTTCTCTTTTGTAATTATTTATTAATGCACTTTTTATACATACTATATTTTACTCATTCGTTATTTATTCCACTATGTGCTCTAACATTCTATGCTATATACTTTATGATATTTGACGTTTTCTCTTTATTTTATGTTTACTTATGACTTTTCTTTTTTTTTTCTATGATTTATTACACCTCCTTAAGTGAAATAAAATACAACATTAAACTTCGGTCATGGTCGCGCGAACTTTGCAAAATTGGTGCTCCTGTTGTTTTCTAAATAAAATGATGTACACCTTTGTATACCATAGTATACGCATTACGTCAAAACCAACGATATTACGTAGATATACACGCTTATCTCAAGCCGTAATTTAGATATGTATACACATTACGTATGGAGTCCAGAGGAGCGTAATAAATCTAATGTCTATAGCTATGTTTAGCCATAATAAATCAAATAACCTTAATTTACAGATGCATGATTTTTATAAAAGGATGTTCCTGATTTTTGATGGTTTCTGAATGTCTGACAGAAAACAAATAGACCGCGACATAATCGAAATGCAAGCCAGGCAACTACTATCCTCATGAAACAGAGTTAAAATCAACAAAAAGTTGATGTGATAAATACACACATGACCAAAAGGCGTTTATTGATCATACAAGTATTCAGGAGAGCCACCAATGCAGTTGAGGTTCCTACAACTAGCAGGCCCTATGTCGCGTAGCAACAAAGCTTCATTTGGCAAAATTTGAATCCCATATGGATTTTCCTGTATTATAGGGAAAACTCACAAATTTCATAGCGTTTCGTTCATTGCGCTTTTCCTTAAAGAACTACCGGTTAGAATTTTTAATGTTCTTTCTTAACAGCGCGAGAAGTGCACTTAAGGCACTATTTCTACCATTAAGCTTCAAACTTTTACTAAACCTTCTTAGTTTGCAATCGGATTTTTTTTCCCTTCCAAACCGTCCAATACAGAGGGTAGCCTCCACTAGCATCAGGAAGAAGCTCTGGGTAGTTTTAGACTGAGAGTAATATTCTTTTAGGGTGAACCAAAACTAGGTCAAGCTCTTATCAAAGAAAAATCACAACATTACCTTATAATTAACAACAATAGCACTGGCCGTGTTTCAAAGACAATAAACCTTTTTCTGTTTCCAGTAGTATCTGTGGCAAAATTTTGTTACAATGTCAAGCGTATTCTCCATTTACTTGGCATTTCCGTATGAGCCAACAATGAGCAACACAGGCTAATATTAATAATAAGACAGGGCCATAACTATTTATCTCTTTACTTAAGCAAAAATGAGATACCTACCAGAGACCAAGATAATATAACATGAGACGCAAAGAAAAGAAAGTCGCTATAATAAAGCAAGCTTTTGTCGATGCTTTAGGTCATGCTTCCAAGTCCTTAGATCAAGCAGACGTATACACACGACATTTTTAATCTAAGCAAAAAGTAAATTCCCTTCAATGCAGGTGAACTATTGTCGACTCACAAACCTCACAAACTATGATATTGCGCTTCCCAGTCGATGGTTAAATGAGAGGAAGATGATTTCGTTACATTTTACAGTGGAAATGATATTAGAGGAAAAGGATAGACTAGCTTGCAAAATACATATCAGTGTTCGGTCCAGGATATTGTGATTTGTTTATCCAGTTACTTGAAAATTACTCGCCTGCTTCATCGTCTGCAGCTCATCGCATCAACAGGCATCATCGAGCCATCATCTATTCAAAACACAGGCATATTAACCTACCCAAGCACAGGCATCATTATCTGTTTGAGCACCACCTTTACGATCTACTGCCAGAGTTAACCCTTGCAATATGTTGTAAGCTCCACTAAGTGTATTTGTATATATATAAACTCCAAGTTCGAGCATTCACCAGACTGACTCTTGCCGCCTCAATTACAAGGAAGTTAAATATCTCCACTATCAGTATATGCATTCAATTGTGTTTCGTAAGCTTGAGACATCTGCTTATATCAACAATACCGAGCTGCTTACCACGGACCTCTATTATGTGGCTATTTGATGAAATTAGAAGAAATCTTCACTTGACAATTAGGGGTCAGGTTGTTGGTAAGTTTTGTATCTCAATATTGAATGCTCATCTAACAAGAAATGTGTCAAAGTGCCCAATTGAAAAAAAAATGGCCATGGAGAGTATAAGAAGATTGAATTTGCGAATGTATTTTCATGCACTGAAGCTGTTTTCTGCGCAACTTTGTCCCTGGAATTACCAAATCACATCGACGATTTGAAGAAAATGTTGCTACTATTACAGCATCTTCTCGATCTTTGTCGCATGTATCGAGAAAAATGTCTCGAGTTAGATATAAATCTCCAACCATTCCAATGCCCAGATTTGCTACAAACTACCGTCAATGAATTGCTTACAAAGTGAATGAGTAATGGACATCTGAAAGAGGAACAATAGCCAAGCTCTAGACAAGATCGACTCATTTAGTGAAATCTAGAGATATGCAGACAAACGATGATGTACTCTACGGAAAATTGCATATTTTACTTTCAAACGCAATTTGAGTTTCCACAAAGCGCAAGTTGGGCTATAGTCAAATGCTTCTCAATCTGGATCCATTGTTACTATTAGATGTGCATTGGGCGATGCATGACAAATCTTTTTCACGGATAATACTTTAAAAGCTTGAACGATATCAACCGAGCAATTGAATTGCGGGGTAAATCCTCACATTATCATGAAAAACTTTCTCATGTTGCACGTGAATTGTTCAAGCAGCAAACAAGGGACCTTGTTCAACACCGTCAGATTTATAATACAAAATATACACAAACTCTGGAAAGAATCGCGGAAAGGTTCGTAACATTGGCACTGGACCATTCAATCCAATTTCCAACTTCCCTTGACGGCTTCGATTCAAATTGATAACTTCTTTTCCATCTTACCTACTCCCACCCCCCTTTTTCTTCTTTAACAAACACCACCCCCCTCTCTCTTTACTTTTTTTCTTTAAAGATAAATAAAATGTTGAAGTTCTTACAGTCTTCTTCACCCAAGGCCGTAAGTAATTGATGACTGGAATTGCAAGAAATTGATACTAACATCTTTATAGTTGCGTGCTGCCCGTAAGCATTTACCCCACACTTTCAAATGATGCGATTTTCAACTCGAGCCCTAATTTTACACCTTTTTTTTTTTAACATCGAATAGACACTAACGCTGGTAGATTAACTGCTCGTGGTCTTCATTATGCCAAGCCTGCCATGCAGGTTATGTCCACAAATCCTCTTCGCGCAACTGAGGCTACCGTAAGATTATTGAAATGTAAACAATGAGGGCGGTTTAAACTCAATTTCGTTTTAAATGTAGGGTTCCATTGCTAGCAAATACCCCATCATCGATCATGAATACGATGCTGTCGTTGTTGGTGCTGGCGGTGCTGGTCTTCGTGCTGCCTTTGGTCTTGCTGAAGCTGGCTTGAACACTGCTTGTATTACCAAATTGTTTCCTACTCGTTCCCACACTGTTGCCGCTCAAGTAAGATTTTAAACAACTTTACGCATGCTACACAATTGGAATTTAACATAATATGTAGGGTGGTATTAATGCTGCTCTCGGTAACATGACAGAGGATGACTGGAGATGGCATATGTACGATACCGTCAAGGGTTCTGATTGGCTTGGTGACCAAGATGCCATTCACTACATGTGTCGTGAAGCTCCTCACACTGTCATTGAACTCGAAAACTACGGTGTACCTTTCTCTAGAACCCCTGAGGGTAAGATTTACCAACGTGCCTTTGGTGGTCAAAGTTTGAAGTATGGTAAGGGTGGTCAAGCCTATCGTTGTGCTGCCGTCGCCGATCGTACTGGTCATGCTATTCTCCATACTTTGTATGGTCAATCTCTTCGCCACAACACCAACTATTTCATTGAATACTTTGCTCTTGATTTGATCATGGAAGATGGTGAATGTAAGGGTGTTATTGCTTTGAACATGGAAGATGGTACCCTTCATCGTTTCAGATCTCACAAGACTGTTCTCGCCACTGGTGGTTACGGTCGCGCTTACTTCTCTTGTACTTCTGCTCACACTTGTACCGGTGATGGTAACGCTATGGTTGCTCGTGCTGGTCTCCCTCTTCAAGATCTTGAATTTGTTCAATTCCACCCTACTGGTATCTACGGTTCCGGTTGTCTCATCACTGAGGGTTCTCGTGGTGAAGGTGGTTACCTTGTCAACTCTGCTGGTGAACGTTTCATGGAACGTTATGCCCCTACTGCCAAGGATTTAGCTTCTCGTGATGTCGTTTCTCGTGCTATGACTTTGGAAATTAAGGCTGGTCGTGGTGTTGGACCTGAGAAGGATCACATTCATCTTCAACTTCACCACTTGCCTCCTGCTGTTCTTCAAGAACGCTTGCCTGGTATTTCAGAGACTGCAGCAATCTTTGCTGGTGTAGATGTTACCAAAGAACCCATTCCAGTGCTTCCTACCGTGCATTACAACATGGGTGGCATCCCTACCAAGTACACAGGTGAAGTAATCAAGGTCAATGATAAGGGTGAAGATGAGGTTGTTCCTGGTCTTTATGCTGCTGGTGAGGCTGCCTGTGTCTCTGTTCACGGTGCTAACCGTCTCGGTGCCAACTCTCTCTTGGATATTGTTGTTTTCGGTCGTGCTGTTGCCCATCACATTGCTGAGACTCTTGAACCCAACACTCCCATGAAGCCTTTCGCTGCTGATGCTGGTGCTGACACCATTGCCAACTTGGACAAGCTTAGAAACTCTGAAGGTCCTAAGCGTACATCTGAGATCCGTCTCAACATGCAAAAGGTCATGCAATCTGATGCTGCTGTTTTCAGAACTCAAGAGACTCTTGATGAAGGTTTGCTGATTTGCTAATTTGATTGATTTGCATGAAATTAACCATTTAAATAGGTGTTGGCAAGATCGATAAGGTCTGGGCATCCTTCAAGGATGTTGGTGTCACTGACCGTGGCATGATCTGGAACACTGATTTGTGTGAAACTCTTGAACTCCAAAACTTGTTGACCTGTGCTTCTCAAACCATGCACGCTGCTGCTGTCCGTAAGGAATCTCGCGGTGCTCATGCTCGTGATGACTACCAAGAGCGTGATGATGTTAACTGGATGAAGCACACTCTCTCTTGGCAAGATCAAGAGACCGGTGAAGTCAAGCTTGATTACCGTTCTGTCACTGATACTACCCTCGATGAAGCCGAGTGCAAGCCCGTTCCTCCCTTCGCTCGTGTCTACTAATTCTAAAATGTTAGAATACAAATCCATTTTAGCTCTTTTCTTACCTTCTCTACCCCTCATACTTGACATAATTGTTCTTTCATAAAGCTTTTTTTTTATACACAAAAAAGAAAAAAATAAAGTAAAAAATATACAAAAAAAATCCTTTCGTATTTATACTTTTTTTTTCTTTGCTCGTGCTGAAAATGACATTTTAGATTGACAAACAGGTTGCTTTAAATGTTTCCTTTTACAGTAGTGTAAAGATAAGATTACTTCTGCCAAATATGAGTTACGCAAAGGAGTGCAGGATCTGGTTAGGAAATGCTACAGACACCATATATCTTACGTGGCGGAGCACTTGTCATGCAGGCACCATATTTGCAAGCACATTATATAATGCAAAACCATTTATATCATAAATAAGAAAAAATTAACTTTTTTTGAATAGATTTGAGTTCGATCGAATTTTTCTGAAATAAGATGAAATGCCTCTGAATTTGTCCGACTTTCATTGATAAATTCATAAAGATGAGAAATAGTGTATGAAACTTGGAGAAACCTAGAGAAAATTTAGATATTAATAAATACGGTGGAAGATCTCGTCAAACAGGATTCCAAGTGGGGCCTATTGCACGAAACAAGTGGGTTGTAGCCAACGAAGGTTTTGCTGCATTGGAAGTGGAGCAGCAAAGCCTTCAACCGTAGAAAACAGTTATAAATGCAATTTTGCAACTACTGGAAATGATACAAACTAACAACAATCTACACTATAGAAGATTGCAAAAAATAACTGTCAATTTTACCTTTATTAAGGCAGATAGACACAGAGGGACTTTCTTATAGCTCCAAAGACAATAGATGCTACTAATATACTGATATTGTGATCTACAGTTGTACAAGCCTTTCAATTTTTAAAATGTTGATGTACAATACAGTGGCAAATTGTTATTCTTTCTCGTCTATCACTCTCAAAAAAAATAAAATAGCTTCTGCTCCTAAGAACAGTCAGCAGGACAACCTGATAAATGATAGCAACAAAAATATCAGCCTTAAAACAATCTATATCTGTGAATTTTAGCCTTTGAGGATGTTCCGCATCCTGTATTGACATTTGTAACTTATATACAGGCAAACAGCATGCTTGCATTACCTCTTAATACCCAAAAATGAGAAAAACAAAGCTAAATTTGTATGCATCTGATGCGCATTTTCTCACGTTAGAACCTATTTTAGATTGCCAGAATAGCACGTAACGATCTCTCTCGTCTGGCACTTGCTCACTGACACCGTTGCTCAACTTTTTTGGGACCTGAAAAACATGGCTCAAAATCGATACAAACCATGAGGTACCCCTCATAGTTTTCATTGAAA
>DF836321.1:82706-97386 GCA_000950595.1 Mucor ambiguus | reverse complement strand
CTACCCCCAGCCTCGGATAAATTAATGTTGAGCTTCAGCGATAGGCACATCCACGCAACATAATACAAACCAAAAGTTCCAAAAAATAAGCATACTAGCAGAAGACAGCGCCTATTATACACCAAGACAATTAGTTAACAACGGCAACAGCAGCAGCAAGTAGTACAAACTTACCAAGACAGAGCATCACCAAGACAGCCAACAATAGATGCTGGCAGCATCAGCAGATAACACCAAATTAGCACGATAAAGCATCACCAACACAGCAAATAATGAGCGACAGCAGCAGCAGAAGCGAACACCTAATAAACCCCGAGACAGTAATAAGTAAACGGCAACAGCAGCAGTAAATTGTACCAGCTTACCCAGAGAGTGCATCACCAAGACAGCGATAATGAATAAACAACAGCAGCAGCAGTAGACAGCACCAAGACAGCAAATAAAGGAAAGTAGACAGCAGAAGCAAGCACCTAAACCACACTAAGAAGATAGTAAGTAAACGGCAACAGCCGCAAAATATAGCACCAACCTACCAAAGGAGTAATGCATCACCAATAATACAATAACAATTGAACAACAGCAGCAGCAGTAGGCAGCATCAAGAAAGCAAGTGAACGACAGCAGACAGCAAAAGCATGTATCTACTAAGCAACAACACCAACAAGACATTTAGTAAACGCCAACATCAACAGCAAGTAGTACAAAATTACCAAGAGAGAGCAGCATCATCGCCAAAAAAAACAGCAAGTGAACGACAGCCGCAGCAGCAGCGAGCACCTAAACACCAAGACAGTAAGTAAGCGGCGGCAGCACGAGCAGCAAATAGCAACAGCAACTTACTAAGAGAAAGAGCATCATGAAGGTAGCAACAACAAGTGAACGGCAACAGCAGTAAATAGCACCAAAACACCAAGAATCAGCCATTGGCGTGGCTCACCCAATAGTGCATCAAGGAATCCAAAGCATAGCCCAAACTAAAGAACTTTTGCAACTACAAGGAGCATTAGGACTGTATTATATTCTACGTTTACTATGCCGTTGTTCATCATACTCACATCTATTCCATCAACAAAAGTAGTGTTTTTTAAGAGTAAAAGGCTTGCAAAGATGGTCAAAAAAGAGGGGAAAGGATAAAAAAAGAAACAAATCGAATAAAAGAAGACGCGGCAAAGCTAAGCGCGACAAAAAAAAACGACGTCACCGGGTTTTTGCTTTTTAATGTTCTGAATGAGCATCCGTGGATCCCTAAAACCTGTTGTCTCGGAAATCTAGCAATTGTGGATAGTAGCCGCCCCTTTGAACTTATATAAACTCTGCACAAAATTCAAAAGCAAATCCAACGGTACCCATATCATTTGCTTTGATTCACTAGATCAAGAGATATTTGATAGTGGTGTTTTAGCTGTTTTTGGAGGATTGCTCAATTTATGTTATTATAACCTTGTATTTCACTTTAAGGGATATTGTAAAGCAAACAATTCTCTATCGAATGAGCTTTATTTTGAAGCTTTAGCATAATTATATCAAAAGAAATTAGCATTTTTGTAGCTCCCCAAAAAACTGTCATCAAACTTATCCCTTGCTGGTACAGATGGATTCTGGTTTGAAATTGATGGGATTGCACAATATCATTTTTTGTCATATCTCACCCAAATAAGTCCAAATTACAAAAAATAATAACCATTCAATTAGTCTGTGTTATACCTACTATGACGTGTTGTTTTGGTACTCCAAATGTACGTTTCCGTTATAATCTTGCTTGAGGCTCAAATCGACTAGTATTAGTGAGGCTATAAGCGCTTGATTAAAGCAACGATCAATATCTTTTAACTAGAGGTCTCAGTGGTTTACTTGCGAAAACCTTTTAAAAATAATACGCTTTTATGATGTAAGTAGTGTTTTTGTTACCATATTCAATATATTCTACCCAACTTTTCTTTCTCATTCATAGACGTCGTTGGATCTATAGCATGCATGAATACATCAATTTGTTGACAGAGAAACCCTAAATTTCGAGCTTGAATGATACAATTTCTTTTTGAACGACTCTTGTATTAATTCACGACATTATTAATCAAAACAAGTGTTTACCTTGTGAGCCTGAGTCTACAATTGCGCCAAGTGTTGGTCGTATACTTTGATGAAGGTATAAAGCTCTCACATCGTTGTGAATGTGAGTCGAGTGTTGATAATACATGCTGAAAAGTTGGTTGGTGAAGTCTACGTTTCAAATGTAAAATCACGTATAGATATATAAATATCGAATAATATAACTGATAAGAACAGCTCCATTCAATAACACATGCGACATAGGATACAGCAGGTTTATATAAATCTATCTTTAATTGGCACTACAACTACGAAGATCTGAGACGATTACAAACTTTCGTATCATTATATACACAAAATCAGTTGACGCCTCCTCTTTAATTAACATAAAAAGATAACTTCTCTTACAAATGAAATCCATGAACATTGCCCATTCTTATCTACGCTATGTCTTCTTATAATAAACCTCAAGACTGGAATCGCAATAGGAGGTAATAGAGTGAATTACTTGTCGTTGAGTTTATTTCAGAAAAGACTCTTCAATCTATAGCTAAGCCGCCCTAAAATACTTGCTCTCCGTATAGATACTCTTCCATTTCCTAAATTTCAGATATAGAATCGCTACAGCTGTTTCTGCCTCTTCCTTACAGCTGACAAAGCTTACAGCCTTAAAGCTTCAAACTTCACGTAGCAGCATGCTTCAGCGTACATTCAGTATGCAACTATCTAAAAATATCGGTCTCATCATTAGAAGCTTCTCGACATCTTGCCAGTGATATGTACCATCATTCTGATACAATTGATTTTATCCCTGGTCGGTGAAATTAAATGGACTTTAGATTGTAAACTCTTGTCCATCACGATATTTGAGAAAACAGTTCTACTACCGTCTTGCGGTAAACGACCACTACGAAAAGTGCAAACAGCTATTCTCCTATCTGAAAGCAACCAGAATATTGGTAGTAACCTTCAACCTTAGGAGCCAAAGAAAATGAAATAGAAACAAGTTGAAAACGACGTAGAAAGAAACAAAACCGATTCAGTCTTATTTTAGGATTCGACAAACCTATGATCCTCTTAACACCCATTGAATTCAGATATATAATTATTCAAGTGAAAATATCGTTTGATGTTGCAAGTTGATAAAAGTATTTTACCATAGCACCTCGTTGATGCCGTTTTGTGATGCACAAGTCTCGGCTGTGTCGCTCGTTTGAGATACCTTCAGCTCTCAAGTCATGTAATAGATAGTCTTTACTTACACAAAAGAGCTTCAGCATTCAATGAGTATACCGCGCAATGTTTTTATTTGTGATCCCTGACCTAATGCCAATCTGGCCACTATTTGGATTGATTGCAATGGAAAATGTAAGCGTCTAATTATTTGTATGAGACAAAAAGAGATCACAACAAGAGTTCACATAGAATATACATTTAGGAAACAAGAATCGTGGTTGAACAATCTTTTGTATCCCTTGTAAGCGCACATTTAAACGATCCTGACTAAAAGATGTAGAATCCATGTTTCACGAAAAAAAGATACGCATTTGACGTTTAAATGGGATTGCATCTCATAAGTCTTGCTAATGGCAGTACACTAAATTTACGCTTCTCTTTTTAATGCTCTTAGCAACGAATGAGGATATGCTTCAGTTAGAATAGATGTATGAAGCTAGAACAAGCAGCATTTTGTACAACTACACTCGCCTCTCTTGAGATTTAATCTGTTATCAGATCTTTTTATACAGCGGTAGGTATTTCTCCGCCCTGTTTCTGTGTATCTAGCAATTATTTGATGTACAGAGTGAGTACACGAATGCTTCGTAGAATTGATGGAAAAATCTGATTATATCGGTCTGCGAAAGGTGTACAGGAATCATTTGAATTGACTCGAAAGCACCAAGGAAAATACTACCAAGCAAGCATGTACTATAGTCTTTCAGAGGAATTGCAGATTGCCTCGCATGTTCAGAGACCGTATCATGATGAAAAACACTGTGAAAATAAAACGACCTTCAGTGTGCTCATTTAGTATTTCTGGATTGGAATCTGATTACTCAGATCACATCTTTCTCAAGAATCTGATAATACAGATCACATGTTAAGCACCAAAAGCATTATATGGTCATACTTGAGTTTATTAAGACAAATAAAAATTGAATCATAACATTTAGAGTGATATAATAATGTAGTTTGATAAGGTGATGTTAAATTTTCGTCAATTTTCTTTACGTTTTAAAGTTATAAATTAGGAGGTTATGGTACAATGGATGAAGATAGAATGTGTAGTGAAAGAATTTAAAGAGCAAAGTAAGCGGCGCCAGCAGCCAATGCAACGACCAAGGTTTGTATATTGGCTGAAGTCTGGCCAGCAGCTGAAGTAGAGGCGGCGTTATCAGCAACAGAAGCAGAGCTTTGGGCAGCACCAGCTGAAGAAGCAGAGGCAGAGGCAGAACCAGATGCAGTAGAGTTAGATGAAGCACCAACCTCACCACATTTATCATTCTTATGTTCAGCCCACCAAGCACATGCACCAGCAAATTCATTATTGAAGAGTGATTGATCGTCAGGGCAACCAGCCATACACATACCAGCCTTCGACATGAATGCCAAATATTCAGAGGTACCCTTATTGCACATGAGAGTGAGAGAGGAGATAAAGTTGGGAGAAGTATGATCCATAGTCCAGCCAGATACGAAAGAATTACCAGCATTCTAGCAACAACATTAAGGTCTGACAATAGACAGACACATACGCACTCTAATTCACTTACCACATTACAATTGGTGAAACAAGTACCAGAGGTAGCGACATTGTATGAAGGATTACAATCTTCAGCAGAGACAGCAATGGCAGCAGCAGCAACAGCGGCAATGGCAAGAGTAGAACGCATTTTGATTTATTAAAAGAGAGAGATGTAGATGAAGAAGAAACAGATATAGGATTTTGTAAAAGGCCATTTATATATGTGTGATCTGGTAGAATTAGAAGCACTTTCTCGCCGCATAAACTCTAATGGATCCCTGTTTTTTTTATTTCTTTTTACCATTCACAACCTAAATAGGATTTGAGACCTTTTGGTGTAATACCAAAGAAAAAACATATTTTATAGCAGAAACGGACGGATAAACTACCAGACCGCGCCTTTTTCTGGCTTGATTTGGCTCTCAGTTTATATTATCTGATTTCAAGGAACCCCTAGAAGGCTGTAACTCAAAAGAATAGTCTCTCATACTACCTGAATGCAATGTGCTGTTACAATTGCAATGCATAATATTCACTGCACTGAAAGGAAAACTGCATTGTAGATACTTGACTTGTAAAATTGCATAGTTGCAAGGCTGCTCTCAAGGCGATGGTTCCTGATCTCTAAAATCTGATAATTATCGTACCATCTGATAAAGACCTGTTACTATGGTATCTTTGGGACCGTGTAACCCTAATTTTCAGTTATACGGATTCGCCCTGGTTTTAGTTCATCTATGCTTTTCAGTTCACTACAGTGAACCTCACACAAAAAATAATAAAGTCAGACATGACATTGAGCAGTTTGAGAGTATAGTCTTGAAAAGTAATATCGCAATTTGCATCATACAAGGGTGCACTTGCCATCATTACAAAATTGTTGATTCATATCAGAACCATTTCCATTATATGCACTTGCACCACGACTACTTGAGACACCCTTTTTTATTATTCAAGTCATTCTTATTAATGTACTACGCATATGTTTAAATTGCAGTTTGACTGGTCTTGTTGTTATCAGTAGCTTGTTCGCCTTGGTTTGTATTATTGGCAGTTGCATCGTGGGGGGTTTCGTTGTCATCCTTGTCAGTTTTTTTGGTAGTGGTAGCATGATTACCAGCTGGCTTTCCCTTCTTCAACACTTTCCAAGGGTTGCTGCATCGATCCTTGCCATAGTTAATCTTGAGATCAGCATATTCGGCATTATCCTTCTTCAAACCCTGAATTGCGGCAACGGCGCTACTTATGCATGTAAAGTTGACAAATGCACAATTCTTCTCCTGACACAAATTCACCAGTTCAATCTCACCGTAGCGAGAACAATCTGCACGTAGTTTTTCAGCAGAAAACTTGTCATCGATGCCACCGAGATAGATATTACGAGTTGCTCCATTCTGATAAGCCAATAAAATAGTATTAGGGATTTTACTTGGCTTACCCCAACCCACACGAGCCTTTCTTCCCTTGATGACGAATCCAGTAGTGCTTGCATGATTGTGTACTGTCATTGCGGTCTCAGCATCCATGAATGTGACAAAAGCAATGTGCTTCTCGGGAAAGTAGCGAATTTGAAACAAGGTACCGCCTCGAATGATGTTGCAGAGATCCTCATAAGTGGCTTCAGGATGGATGTTACCAAAGTAGAGGGTGCGTTGGGCAACAATGTCGTTGGCTTGGAATGCAGCATTACTAAAATTCATAGAGTAGGGATCAAGTCCAACATGAGTAGCGTATGTGACAGCAACGTTGGTGTAAGGATTGCCGTAGGCAGCAACAGGAGGGAATTGCTCCACCATATCAGCGCAATGATCTTTGCCATAGTTGACCCTCTTGTTCTTCCACACCTCGTCTGAAGACAATGCGGCAACACACTTGGTAGCGGCAGTAATGTTGAGGAAATGAACAAAGGCAATGTTCTTGTCGCGGAGCAACTTGATTTGTTCAATAGGTCCAAACTGAGATAATGCGGCTTGGATGGTTTCTTCTGTATCGGCTTCAGTCAAACGACCCAAGTAGACATTGCGAGTAGCGCCATTTTGGATTTGCTGACTTCTAGCAGGAGGCATTTTTGAAGGCTTACCCCATCTAATTTTGATGTCTGTCTCACCCACAGTCAGTTTCCTGGTAAGGAACTCTTGGTAGAACATTTGAGCAGCACCTGGTTCAACAAAGGTCAAGAAAGCGCAGCTCTTTTCGGGCATGGCACGAAAAGAATCAACAAGGCCAGTATGTACATGCTTGAGCACATCGTGAGGATCCATATCTTTGGTAAAGTTACCTAAATAGATGGAGCGCAAAGGCTCTATTTGGTTTGTACTGCCACCAACAGCAGCACCTGCATTGAAAGCTTGAGGATAACCACCGCCATATTGGCCAGCCATCATTGCTTGAGGATTAGCATAGCCCATAGCGTACATGGCAGCATTAGGTTGAGCAAACCCACCATAAGCAGCAGTTGCAGCAGTACCTTGTGCGAACGGATTGCCTTGACCATACTGAGGCATCATGCCATACTGAGCATACAATTCACTAGAAGCACGATGAGTAATCCTGTCTAGTGTGAAGGATGCAATACTTACCTGAAGTTGGAGTAGCGAGGTTTCTTGTTGTCATCTTGTTGCTGAGCATCGTTTGAGCGTTTCATTGTGTTTGATTCTAAAGGCCATTGATATTTAATGTGTTGCAATGTCGAATCTAAATAAAAGAAAAAAGCAAAGGAGAAAATTAATAAACCATTGTCAAATTGATCATTTCGCAGTGATTTCAAGGAGATAATAAGGCTGGAAAAAAAAGGGGGTAGAGAAAACTAACATGAATGTTTGAATAAAATTGATGGTTTCGAGTAGAGGTTTTGAAATTGAGAGCATGGACACACACCAATGAATGTAATAAGTAAATAGATGTACAAAGTAGATTGCGCGATAATGAAAGAAAGAGAGAAAAAAGATACAAAACAATATGGTTAGAACGGCAAAAGAACAAGGAATCTAGTATATCGCGTTTCTCCAATGTAACAGTTGAAAATAAAGCACTTACAAGCGTTTCTTTGAGGGTAAAAATGGGTTAAAAAAAAGGTATTATGATCAAATAAACCTAAGAAAACAGTGATGCGAAAGAGTAAAAGAAAAAAAAAAGAAAAAAGATATAAACAAGATGTTTCTCTTTGTTGTTGCAGATAGAATGGCTTTCTTTTCTTGCTACTTACTGCGGGTTTAATGAGATGTGAAAACTGCCTTATTTGCTGTTTGACTGATCTGAAAAGAAAGGGAAAGAGAAGCGAAAAAGGAGGATGTGTTTAAAAAGGGCGGTCGTGTGGATGAGAAAAACTGGACGCACGTCACCGAGTACAGTGTTGAGCCATGAGATGTAAGCATTATCAAACGTTCCAAATTTGACTATAATCATCATGAGAGTTTGCTTTGGTAGTAGTAAGCATTGCTTGCTCAAATTTGGCATAGAAATGCCCAGAGATATAGAGCCAATTCCAGAATCGGTTGCCATCGAATGCCAATGTTCGCATTATTTGCTTGCATAATGCTAATTGCACAGCGACTGGTCTCAATAGTCAAGAGAACAGCTTAGGATTAGCCAGACATGTTTATTTTGAAATTGAAGCAATGCAAAAGCAAAGGGCACATACTAAACATTAACCACGTGTAATCTGATCCCATAATGGTCGATGTAGGTCCTTCAGGGCATCATGCTACTAAATGTATTTCTCCAGCCTTTTAATATGGAAGAGCCACTTGCGGTGTCTGGGGTCGCTCCAATTGCAATTTTAACGTGGTTTTATAACTGAGACGCTGAGCAAGATGCGCTTCATTACGGTACCATCTACGGCTTGAGCTGTACATTTAAATTTGCTTTGTCGTGATGATGGAGTAGTAGCGTTGATAGTCAAGTAGATTGTTGATAGAATGTGTTTTATTTAGAGACTAGATATTGCTAAATTATGATGGACGAAAACTTTGAATTGAAAGATAATGAAATAGATGGAAAAAGCAATAGAAAAAGAGGTTGGTATGTTCTTGTTAACGCCAGTAAGGTTTAATCCTCGAGTTGAATGGGCTTAACGTCAGATTTGAGATCCTTGACTTTGTGCAAAACAATCTTGACTACACCAGACTTGAGAGTAGCAGTGGCCCCATCAGCTGTTATGGGATCCAAAAAGAAGAATGATCTTCTAAAGCTTCCAAAAGAACCCAGAACACGCTCATTTGTCCACCATGCAGGCTTCTTACTTATTTGAACAGCCTTGGGAGAAGCGGAAGGAGGTACATTGGCAGTTGCACTACTTTCGATGGATGGGCTCTGGACATCTTGAGGTTGAGTAGAGTCGGTATGCGTTTCAGCAGCTACAGGCGAGATGGAGTCTTCTTCCATCTTGTCTTCCTTTTTGGTTGAGCCACCATCTTCTTGTACTCTACCAATAATGGTGAGTGTATGGCTATCAGGCACTTCAATGTTGATGTTGTCCTTGTCGACTCCAGGAATCTCTGACTGAAGCTCGTAGATTTCAGGAGTTTCCAAAATATTTGTAGCAGGGAAACCAGAGAACTCTCTAGGAGTACCAATATTGCCCATGGCTTGCGAGATGGAGGTACCAGCATTCATGGCAGATCGAGTAAACATGTTACTTGCAGAGGAGGCATCACTGAAGAGGCGCTGAGCATCCAATAACAGGCGTTGAGCATCAGCGAATAAACGTTGGGTGGGATTCGACATTTTGCTTTTCAGTAATACAAGCTGAAAGAGACAAATAGAAAGAAGAAACAGAGTAAAGATCTATCATTGATGTCGAATGCATATATACAAGCAGATTAAAACATCAAAAAGAGCGTTGCATAAACCACACTGCTAGGCTTCAATCTATCAGTGATGGGGCGTGTGTCGCATCAAATAAAATTGTACGTAAATCAGGAGAGTAGAAATCTTGGAGAGAATATATACTTGCATTAATGAAAAGTGGAAAGGGGTAGCTCATGTCAGGGTGATACAACAGAAAAACGGGAGGTAGCTCTTCATATATATATAATTAGCGTTATCAAGCCTGATAATACGTCGTTTTTTCTCTTTTTCTGCTACTTTTTTGCTACTTGCATATGATGAATCAACTGCTACCAAAAGAGTCTAGCGAGCAGTGCACTACAGAAAGGCCCGTTTTGCTGGACTGCAGGCAGCCAAATCAAGTGCTATTTGACATGGAAAGCATAGATTCTTTCAAGGAAAGTGTGGAATTACAAGCCTACAGTGATACTACTACAGTGGCACAGCTATCCGTGGAGACAGAGGATGACATGGACACTGTGTCATCAGTATCATATAGAGCTATACCAACATCGCTCAGTCTAGAGCGTCAAAGCGGCACGGATTACGGCGATGAGGACATTGAGGACATCGACATGGACTATGATCGTGAGCTACCAAGAGAAACTCAAGTGCATTTGCCAGCTATGGAACTTGTTATCCAAAACCTGGGTATTTTACAGGAACGCCAAAAAACACAAGCCAGTGCTCACTTGAATCCAGTTAAAGAGCGATGCATAAACAGCATAGATACACAGAGCATTGACTACTCTTTGGAGCCACCCATTGATACACAATTGTATAATAGCAGCTTGAATAACCTGGATAAAAACATCAAGGACATTCCGGTCAATCGCCTAGGTCCTCGAGAACAAGAAGAAGCGGGTAAGTAATCACCATTCTAGAGGTCTTAAGAGTTGTATCTCACTCATCTGGATGCATAGATGAGCCTGTACGAAAAGGCATAAAGTACCTGTTTGACAACAAGTTTTTAAAAGCAAAATCATTGTTTCAAAAGAAATACAATAGGTAAAGCTCGTTTGTCATTTAAAATGAGGCCCTGTACTCACAGATAATAGTGATCCATTATACGCCCTTGGTCTGGCGGCCATGACATTCATCAAAGCGATGATGGTACGTTCAAATTAGTCTCGAGCGAGGGATTTGTAAGTTAATCCGACATATAGACATACAATGAAGATGACATACAACTCGCCATGGACACCCTCACACTCTCGTACAACATTGCCAAGATTCAAATTGATAATGCAGCTGTCAAAAATCCACACAAAAGCACATGGTCTTCCTATTTGTCTACTATGGTTTCTTCCAATCAAACTGGACTTCCCACCTGTCCTCCAGTAGTGACAATGAAGGCAGACGACACCAACTATTCGAATGATGGCCCACAGTTTCTCCCTAATGGCGTACTGCGAGCCAATGTGGTGAAGGCAGAGAGTTGCTTGCTAATGGGTATGCTTCAAATGACTCAGGAAAGTGTAGTAGGTTTTGTAAAATGCGGCCTCAATTTGAGAAGAGGTATGTCTACTCACAAGAAAACAAAAAGAGAGCCTTTAATAACTGTTATCACACCCAAGCCTATGGATGTTACACTATTGTATGGCAAGAATACAAAAGAATGGGGCAAGCATATACAAAATACATGGACAGAGACACAGTATCAGCAATACAGTTCGGTATTGGCACAGTGCACCTGTTGCTATCCTCATTACCTCCTAAAATTCTCAAAGTCTTTTCAACACTTGGATTCAAGAGCGATAAACAATTGGGATTTGCTTTACTCAAGCTATGTCTTGAAGGTAAAGGCATTCGAGCTCCATTGGCTTCCTTGGTGTAAGTATCGTGGCTCAAGTGGATGTATATTGAATGCTAAAAAGACATGTTGCATAGGCTGCTGACATACTTTTCGATTTTATCATCATTTGTGCCACAACTCTATGCCAAAGAACTGATGGGACCTGCGGTGGAATGCCTCACTAATGCGCAGGCAAGCCATCCGAGCTCTTGCTTTTTCTTGTTCTATGCTGCTCGCATCAGTCGCATTGCACGCAATCTTCCCCTTTCAACCCAGTCATTCACATTTGCCGTGGACTCTAGTCGTGGTGAATGGGCGCATCAAGCCATGTCGCAGATGGGCAGCTATGAGATTGGCTTCAATTTCGCATTACAGCTCGATTGGGTGTCAGCAGAAGTGTGTTTTGAAAAGTTGAGCAAAGACAAGTACTACTGGTCTCCAGCATTCTGCAAGTACTTTATTGGCGCTTGTCGTGGTATGCTAGGAAAACGGACTGAAAGCATTTTAGCATTTGCAGAAGTGCCTCAGATAGTGAAAGATCAGCAGCGACGGTCATACATTGATGTATATGTGCAACAAAAGGTCGAGTTCTTTCAAAAGAGTGGCTATCAAGACATGGATTTCTGTTTGTCTGGATTGGAGCTGTTGCTGGTATGGAATGCTTTTGATCAAATGCAAAAGAATGCGCTGGAGGCGTGTCTTTTGATCGTGCAGAGCACATTGGAATTGATATACGAAAGGGAGAGGTTAGAGTACAATATCCGGTTACAAGAGTTGGTGCCGTCAGCAAGCCCACCGGACTATTACGATCAACGTGCTATCCTCTTGTTGATCAAAGCAGCAGTTCTAAATGCACTTAAACGATACAGTGAGAGTATCGCTCATCTTAATTGGATAATGGATCATAAACATCAGCTGAAGTCAGAGACATGGATCATCCCATTCACTTATTGGGGTAACGTATATTTACCGGCCGTCAGCGGAAGCATACTAATAATGTTGAACAGAGTCTGGAGTAACAAGTTGGGGCATGAAAAATTACGAAAAAAGCCGCAAGGTTTGGGAAAAGGCTCTATCCTGTACAAAATACGCATTTGAGTACAGAATGGCAGTGCGGTTGAGTTTAGCTCTATCGAAATGTGATGAGATTGGAATCACTGTAAGCAAATCAAAGAAACAAAAAGGCATCTCCACCAATGGTCGTAAGAGAATGCCAATTGTACCATGCTGAATGTTTGTATTATGTTCGTTGTACAAACACAAGAGTAACATAAACATTTAAGCTTTTGATTGTCTCTTTGAGAAAGCGGCGACAGCATGAACCATGGCTCTTTTTCACTTTAAATTGAATAAAAGCATTAGAAACCAAGGGGAATATATCTGTTGTTTACGAAAATCCCTTTCAGGGGTAAGATTCTGATAAGGTCATGTTGGTAAGAGATCAGCAGAATCAACGCATTAAGGCTCCGCGTACAACCTCTCCCAAAAGTTTTGGCTATTTCATTATCGATAAGCTCACCATCTCTTTCTGCTTCTTTTCTCTATTTATACCCTCTAGACAAACATTGTATGTTAGTGTCACATTATACATTGACTCCATGCCAACAGCAATCAATTTAGTTACAGAGGCAACTCCACTACTATCACAAGATGAAATTATACCCTTTAGAAGATCCGTCTATACATACAGTCTTGTAGCCGCAGTGGGCGGATTTGTCTGCGGATTCGATACAGGCTCCATATCCAGTATCATATCATTGCCAATGTTTCAAAGTAGATTCTTTATCAATGGGTCTTTGGCTTACTATGAGAGCATTCTACTGACATCTTATCTCATTACATCCATGTGCGGTGCCTTCTTTTCTGGTTATTTCTGTGGTAACTATATATTTACATTGAGACGTTTGACAATTTTGATGACTGAATTTTATATCAAGACGGCATTGGAAGAAAGTATTCCATGCTACTTGCTACCTGCTTTCTTGCGTCAGGTATTTCTTGTGAGTTATTAGGATTTAATGCACACACACTGCTACTTGGACGACTGATAGGCGGCATAGGCACCGGCCTCATGACGAATGCGATACCTCTATATCAATCAGAGATTGCACCGCCAGACATTCGCGGACGACTCATCAGCATATTTGTACTTTTGGGTTCGTTTGGTCAGATGGTAGGCTATTTTGTCACGTTTCAAAGCAGCTACTACACATCTCACTGGTGCTGGCGCATGCCATGGCTGGTGCAGCTCATCACATGCCTACTGTTTGCGATCGCCGTATGCTTTTTACCCTACTCACCAAGATGGCTTATCGATAAGGGTAGAGATACCGAGGGTCTTGATGTGCTGTCAAAACTACACTATTTACCACAACAGCATAAGGTGGTACAAAAAGATTATCTGGAGATCAAGACATTGATTGAAGCCGAGAAGTTCAATGGCCAAGACCGCACTTATGGAGAGCTGTTTCAAGGATCCAATTTCAAACGAACAATGTACGCGTTTTTCATTTCTGTTGCTACTTGCTTCACAGGGAATGTTGTGATATCATACTATGCCCCTCAAATATTCAAAAATGCGGGCTTCAGTAATGTTTCTACTTCTCTGGCATTGACAGGAGGCATTGGGCTCCTTTCGCTTGTCTTTACAGCTCTGTCATTGCAATGGTGGATAGATCTCTGGGGAAGAAAGGCCTTATTTCTTACTGGCTCAACTATCTCTGCTGTGTGCATGTTTACCGTTGGATGTGTCTTTCATTTCTACGCTACCGTAGCTCAAGACGATGCTGTAATTGTAGCTAATCCGTATGCTAGATGCATCATCATTTTATGCATTTACATACTTTCCGCTTCCTTTGCTGGTTCTTGGGGAGTAGCAAACTATGTGTATACGGCAGAAATATTCAGCATGCGTTGCCGCGCCAAAGGCCTTTCTTTGACATATGCCATCAGCTGGGCTGCTAGTATTGTGATTACCTATTGCACACCCTTCTTTATGGCTTGCACCATCTCAGGCGTCTATCTATTTTTTGGCGCTTGCTCTGTCTTGACATTTCTTGGTGTAATGCTTATACCTGAAACAAAAGGAAAGACTTTGGAAGAGATAGATTTTATATTCGACAACCCTAAATGACTTGAGCGNNNNGCCGTCTGACACCTTTGCTCCACTTTTTTGAGATCGCAAAAACATCGCCAAAATTCCACCAAAAAGCATGAAGGATACCTCATAAAAATCATCGAAAAATGAACGATCGTGTTTTTTT
>DF836321.1:67306-80630 GCA_000950595.1 Mucor ambiguus | reverse complement strand
AACCAAAGTGTTTCTATCGGTCCAAAGCAATCCCTAAAATCACTTTTGTGAGACCTTCAGATGTAAAATCTCGACTTATTGGCCGAAAACCTGATTTCATATTTTTAAAGATTATTCAATGAATTTAGTCAAAATGCACTGTATAAATAGCACCATTGTATTTGTCTTGTAGGTTACTTTAATGATGTATTATAAAGTATAGGGCAACTAGCTCAATTTATACAGTCGAATTGTGAAAAATAGATCGATGGAATTGATCCTGAACACAATTTTCACCATTTCGAGCAAAAGGTTCAATCTGAGTTTAAATCAATTTTGGCTGGCAGAATGCATTTCGCAAAGCACTCAATATTTGTGAAGCCAATTTGAATGGGATCAAGTATTAAAACGTACTTTAAGTTAGTCTGTTGCTTCTGGTCTACAACTTTTTATCGAGCAATTGTAGTTAGTTAGGCTTGTTTCCGAAATATCCGAGTTTTACTCCAAATACACCATACTTAATCTGATGATGATCTTGGGCTCGCAAAGGTAATTATTATCATTTGAAGTACATATGGCCTATTGAGCATCCCTATATTACGTACATTGCTCACTCCGGGGTAAAAAAAAATAGCAAGAATAACATAAAGAGTGTTTGTACTTTATTAATCATGTACAATGCTTAAAATTACAACTAAAAGGACTCATCTTCTTCAAGCTCCACTTCTTCGACTTGGAAACTGTGTGATAAACCTTTTTCATCTACAACACCACTCACCAACTGATACGATTTATCATTGTTCTCATCAACGAGCTTTCCATCAATGTAACTCTCATCCAGTGTCGCCTCTTTCTTTTCTTGGTGTACTGCTGGCGTTGCTGCTGATGATGATGGTGTGGTCGTAATATCAGGTTGTTGATTTCGGAGACTCTGCTTCAAGATTTGAGATTCCAAGAATTCACGAATAGCAGTAAAGTAGCCAGGCTGCATGCAAGTATCATTGTGCATGCCATTGGGGAACACACACCAAGTTTTTTCAGCACGAGATTCACTCAATTCATTCAATTTCACCATATGGGAAGGTGGCACCAACTCGTCTTTGGCTCCAGCCAAGAATAAAATAGGTGTCTTGACAATACGCTGGATGCTCTTTTCACTAGGCCATTGTTGATGGCAGAGAAATGTAAAATGCTTAAGGAATGGCATCACACTGGGGATCAATTTGGGCAGGCTTAAAAATGTGTTTTCGACCATGAGTCCAGAGAATGAATTTTCGTTACGAGATACTAAATCAATGGCCACTGCACCACCGATAGATTGTCCGTATGCCACTAGAGGTGTGTGTTGTAAAATATGGTGTTCTCTTACATAATCAAGCATCGTCTACATGTTTTTGACAGTTGTTAATTGATGTGTGTGCTATTTTGTCGAGAAAATATAAACCTTACTTGAGCATCAATCTTGAGACCTTTCTCATTTGGACTACCATCGCTTTTACCATAACCTCGATAAGACAACATGACAACATTGCAGTTGAATCTATCATATAATACTTTGGCAATAGGCAGACGATGGCCCTAAGATAATGTGTAAATATGTTAAAATGGGAAACCCCTTCTCCCCCTTTTCCCCTTCAGTTCTCCTTACCATGTTTCCTGCGTTTGCCTAGTAAATCAAAAAATACCTGTTAGTCAAAGCTTTTCTTCATATTCCTCAAGGGCAGCAGCAGCAGCAATTACTTTACATGGAAATAAAGAACAGTGGGCGATCTCTTTGCTTGTTCTGTAGTTAACTGTAAGATAATGTAACTCTTGAGGTTGATGCCGTCTTTGGTTTTCAGGTTTTCTTCGGTGTATTGCATACCGAAATCAGAGGGGACGGCTACCTAGTTGACGAGAAGAAAGATTCAATATATAGTTGATCACAAATGCACAATTTACATCAACTTACTTCTTGACGTGACCCTTCAGGGTATGAAGCAGGGTAAATGAGTTTGCACTGGTACATATACAAAAGGATGACACCAGTAAGACCCGTCAGCCCAGTAACTGTCATGGCATACGTTAGCCAACTGGGTAAATGGTCTTTGAGAAAGGAATCAGGCATGTTTATTTCGATGATGAAATGAAGGCAAAAGATGCAAAGGAAGCGAAAAAGAGAGAAAGAGAAAGAGAGAACGAGAAAGAAGAAAAGGGAGAGAGAAAGAGAGAAGGAGCACTAAAATAGGTAAGAAAAGCTCGATTCTCTGTGTTTAACAAAATATGGTTTATTCAAATGCAGCAGCTATTTAAGAATGCTCACAGTAAGTTCACTGCCGCCATGTTCATCTGAATTCACATCACTGCTTGTTAAGCCTTCTAATTTTTGATATACCAACTGGAGAATGGCTTGCTCATCAGCTTCAGGTCTCACCTGGATCTCTATGGTGCCAACACATTTACCATATGTTGTTTGCCAAAAATGAACACGATCGACATGTAAAATTTGAGGGTCTTGCTGGATCTCTCGCAGACGATTTTCAACTCCATTTTGTACTGTGTTGGGTGTTGTTTGTAGTAATACTTTAGCCAAGGCCTTGGCTGTCGGGAATCCCAAGTAGAACATGACCACGGATTCAGACAAGGCGAGAAACTTGTCGACAAAAGGTGTTGCTATGCCAAACATGTAGGTCAAAAGAATGACGGATCCGCACAGCACAATCAAAGTGGAGTAAATGTTGGACAGCAGAGCATGTATGGGATTTCCTCTGGCTCTGTTGATCACATTGTAAGTGAATCCATGCACAGTGGAAGGTCGTCGTCTTAGGTATCGCACAAAATTGTCGTGATTTCGTAGAGTGATGCTGGATAAACAGGTAGCTGTAATGGCTGTGCCTACGAGAAAGAACATGCCCAAGCTAAATTTCAAATGGTGCCTTTTGAAAAAGTGGGTTGAGTATGATGACAAGCATCCTACAGATCAAAGCATTGTACTCACTCTTCGGTATTGTGCACTTCTACACCGTGATGGTCCTGCAATAAGAAATGCTCCAAGGACTCTTTTGTATTATGCATAGTGGCAAACATGAGGTATATGGTGGTGCCTAGAGCAAAGACAATTTCATAACGATGTGCACTGTCAGTTTGGCCTGTCAGTGGGTCTATCGCAAATTTTTAAATCAGAGCATGCAAAACCTTACCCATACGGTCTTTTCGTGTTGGAGATGCCAAATGTAGCATTTGTTCTCAATATGCTGGATACAAATGAATTGAGCACGCCCAACGCATCAAAAATCATCAGATAAGCAAATCCAATCAAGGCTAAATTACGTTAATTCAACGTGCATTCCAAGCAGATGAAGACGGTATACTCACATAAACTTTCTCTATTGGTGCCCATACAGTATAGCCAAATACCTATACCCAAATGAAGCACAAACCATGTAAATATCGTCTTTTGTGCTGGTGCTAAATGCGAGAAGATCTGTGCCCATGAGGGTAAAGGTCTAGTGTGCACAGCAGGAAAGGCATGAGCGTGGCCGTGATTGTGATCGTGTCCATGGTGATCGTGTCCATGGTGATCGTGTCCATGGTGATCATGTCCATGGTGATCGTGTCCATGGTGATATTGGCTATAATCATGGCTGTGGTGATCATGGCTGTGTGTAGTATTATCTGATGGTGCGTGGCTATGAAAATGCTGTTGTGTTGGTTGCTGTTGCGAATGATGGAAATGATCGTGCTTTTCGTCATGATGGCTGTGAGTAATAGTTTGATGCTGTTGAGATGAATAGTTCATGTCGTCAGGAGTTATGGGTGTTTGCGCATAAATCTGCTTTTTGCCATGAATATGGATTTGCACTGATAGAAACAACAGTGTCTAGACATTACCTCTTTCTCCTCTACACCATGATCATGATCGTGTACGTGTTCTTTGGTATCAGATACAGCACTATGGTGATTTCTCTGAGCATACAAGGGTGCAGATGATTGAATGGCAATGCCAGACTTCTTCGGCTTAGAGTCCATTATATGAGAAAGCTACTGAAAGTGCATTAACACTATAGCGAGCCATCAAATGTAGGTATTGCTTCATTTAAATTTAGCCGACCGAATGGTGTGATGAATGACGTACAACTGAGAGGAGAACATAGAGAACACACACACAAAAGAGCTGATCCTTAATCTCAAAATGCGGATGTGTAGTAGCTGAAAGCGATTAAAATAAGACTTGAGGTCCGGATGCATCTTGCACTATTTGATGGCCTTTTTTCTTTTTTCTTTTTCTTTCTTGTTTCTTTATCTTGCTGGGCTTTACTTGGGAACTGTAGAAGCGAGACACTCACCTCTTTGACCAAGACAATAACAACTGCATCAATAATTTGAGCAACTGAAAAAGAAAAAAAAATTGTTGCTATGTCAAAGTTCTCGTACGACGATCTTCCTTGGGATGTAGCAGACCAGTTAGTATGTCTTGATTTCGAATTACAAGAAGGCGATATCACACAGAAAGGCTACGAAAAGAAGAGAAATCAACTACTAGAGCCTTATCAAGACTTGATTGCTGAACGAACGGCTGCTGCCATGAACCGACAACAGGCGAGCCCTATGAACGATGAGGATCAACCAGATGCCAGCGTTACATCCGACTTGGCTCTTCTCGACCTCGGCCCTGAGCCAAGTGCTGCTGATGTTACAGACTTTCTAGATTTCTTGCCATCTCCATCACACTCGCCAGCAGCAGATACAAAAGGTGCAGCATTGATGGAAGAGCATCATCATCAGCAACAAAACCATGTATTGACGGTGCAACAACCATCAGAACCTATGACTCCAGTGGGTGTGCGTCGTCCTCCTCCACCTTCTCATGCCATGCCAGCCTCTTCGGCTAGCTCTATCCGACAACCACCGCTACCACAGCAGCTACAACAACAACAACAATCCCGCCCCTTTATACCGGATAATAACTACGGCAATAGACCTCCCCCACCACCACAAAATTACATGAATCGTCCTGCTTTTGATCCACGTATGGGTTCTCCTCGTCCCATGTATGGCAACCCATATTCTGGAAGGCCTCCCATGAACAGCGGATTCAGCAGACCTCCACCTCCACCACTGAATGCTCAAATGAACCCTATGTACCGGCCTCAACCACCACCTCCACAGTCCATGTACAATTATCGACCACCATCCCATTTGAGTGCCATGAATGGACCTCCTACGCCTACGCATATCGTGCCTCCATTCTCTCAGCAGCATAATCGATCACCCTCGTTGGATTCAAAACAGGATGTGCTCAACAAAAGCTATCCTCAAAGCATACGTCAAATGGATATGGTGGCTGAGCCAGACAGCCTACCTTCGTCTGTTGATTGGGGTAAGTAAGCGTGATATACACAGCAGCATGATACAGCGTACTGAACCAGCTTATAGAGACTTCATCTGCTTCATGGCGCCCTGGTGGTGGTGGTCTTGGCAGAGAGGCATCCATCATGTCTGCACCCAGTCGCATGCGTCAATCACTCTCATCCAATAGCCTATTGTCCATGGTCGATTTATACGGACCAGCCACCGTACGCCGCTCTCGATCCAATGGCAGCAGCAGCATGCACGGAAAAAGCAGATACAGAGACAGCTACATGGCCTCCACCTTCAAAGCCATTGAACCGGCTCCACAACCCAAACTAATGCTAAACGATCCCATCGATCAATTGTTTCTGCAGGATTTAGCGGGCCGTCAAATGACACCATTGAAGGGTCGATCTATCCCATTCACACTCTTTGATGCAGACAACAAAACGGTATTGACAGATTTCCCAAATTTAGCACATGTGCTTCGATTCAGATCAGCAAAGAGTGGTGATCGATTGAAAGATGCATTTTCGCTTGTGGATGCCCGTGGCAAGGAGCCTACAACACTGTCTTGGGAGAAACTGAATGCACGTGCCGAAAAGATTGCTCAAACCATTAAATCCAAGGGCAACGTCAAGCCAGGTGATCGTATTGCACTCATCTATCGAAAATCAGAAGTTCTCGAATTCATCCCAGCTCTGTTTGGTTGCTTTTTGGCTGGAGTGACAGCTATCCCCATCAATGCAGCGGAGGATCTGTCTGAGCTCTCCTTCATCTTGACACTGGCCAACATTTACCTCATCTTGACAACTGATCACAACCAACGAGCATTTACCAAGGACATGCAAGCGAAATCCATTGAATTTCCCCCCAGTATCAGCTGGTGGAAGACGAACGAAATGGGGACATGGTATCCATCCAAAAAGGCATCTGAATATCCACCTATCAAAGTGCCTGAAATTGCATATATCGAATATGCAAAAGCAAGCAATGGCGAATTGAAGGGTGTCACTGTTTCCCATGCTTCTATTATGGAACAATGTGCGACATTCCAAGCGGCTACAACAGAGACGAAAATCACCACTGAGGAGGATGGCAGTGTCCGGGTCAAGCCCAAAAAGAACGCACGTAGTCCAGAAACCGTGGTCAGCTATTTTGAGCCTAGACAGCAAATTGGGTTGATTCTGTCTGTCCTGCATTCTGTCTATGCAGGAAATAACATGGTGTTTGCTAGCGGATCTATTGTGGATTCGCCTGCTGTTTGGATTTACGTCTTGTCAAAGTATAAAGGTAACATTAGATTTTTCCATGTGCGTACAACCAAAGTAACCTAATGATGGTAACCATAGCAACCATGGCATTGGCTGATTACCCTGCATTGAAATCCATCACGAAATACTACCAGGAACATCCCAAGGAGGTCAACGCACACAGCAAAAAAGTGACACCCGACTTGTCTTCGCTTCGCTATCTGATAGTCGATACCAACACAGTGCGCCCTGAATTGAATCAAGACATTGCAGATAAACTGCTGCGTCCATTAGGCAACACCGACAATCCACTCGAAGTGGTGTGTCCCGTTTTGTCTCTTCCAGAACATGGTGGCAAAATTCTCAGTATGCGAGACAATTTGGGACCTGCTTACACGGAAGAATTTGTGGAAAGCGAGGAAATTATCACTGAAGATGGACGTCAGATCAGCCGACCTGTCATCAAGACGCAATCTGTCTTGGCACCAGGCAGCTCTCGTGATGTCTTTGCCTGTTTGTTTGACGCACAGGCTTTGAGATTGAATAAGGTCATGGTGGTAGCTGCAGGCGCAGAAGCTCAAAAGGAGAAACTCGCAAATGAAGCAGGCAGAGTCTGTGTCGAGTCGTTTGGTTTTTGTATGCCAAAAGCATCAGTGGCTATTGTGGATCCTGATACAGCGACATTTTGTCCTGCAGATACAGTGGGTGAAATTTGGGTGAATTCGCCTACTATTGATGGTGGTTTTTGGGCGTTACCAAAGCACACAGAGTCCATCTTTCATGCACGTCCTCTGATTGTGCCCTCTGAATCTTCTTATCCTGAGGTGTATGGTGAGTCCTTTCTGAGAACTGGGTTGTGTGGCACCATCATTGGCGGTCGATTGTTCGTGCTTGGGTCCTATGAAGAACGTATCAGGCAGCAACGTCTGGGAGCTGATTTTGGATTGGAGGACATCTATTATGCTAGTGAGCTGTTGAATACAGTGACAAAACGTGCACGTATCGAGCAATGGTAAGTGTTGGTTTTTATTATCATGTAGTATGCGCATATACTCACTCTCCACTCTAGTACCGTATTTGAAGTGTTGGTCAGAGATCAGCATTTGCCGGTGGTTGTTTGCGAGTCCAGTGCACAGAGATCAGACATTGCTCGAGTAGCAACTGAAATAGACGAGGCATTGATTGAGTTCCATGGACTGAGAGCGTATGCCATTGTATTTGTCAAGGAGAACGGCTTACCCAGGCAGCTGATTCATGGACGACGTGTTATCCATCCGCTGTTGACCAAGAGATGCTTTTTGCAAGGACAACTCACCATTCGCTATATCAAGATTGATGTAGACCGCACCATCTTCAACTTGGCCGAGAATGAAGACCCTTCTAAAGATTTGTGGCTTTCTGGCATGGCGTATGAAAAGGCAATTCGAACAGGTGCCATTGTACCTCACCCTCAACATCAGCACACAGGCATGGAAAAGGTGCGCGCGGTGGTGGATGAAAGAACCGAATACGACATTTCTCGATTCACCAACATCGTGGATATTTTGCAATGGCGCACCACCATGAACCCAGACGAAGTGTGCTACACAGTGTCCACACAGAACGGGTCAACGATCAACACCAAGTCTTACACATGGCGAAAGCTGAGCTACAAGTCTGCTACTGTGGCTACGCATCTGACAAAGAAGGGCTTAAAACGAGGCGCCAAGGTCCTGGTGATGATGCCGTTTGGTATTGACTATATTCTCTGTATCTATGCGTGTCTTGCCATGGGCGTGATTCCAGTACCCGTGGAGCCCGTGGATCCCCAGCAACAACCACAACGCGTATCTGAATTTTCGATGCAAATGGTGGACGTAGCTCGCGAACTTGGCGTTACAGCCATCCTGGTCAACTCGGGCGGTGATGATGTGATGAAGCACAGTGCTGTCAAGGCTGCAATCAAGATGCACATCCACAAGAGTTACAAGTTGCCTGAGGTGATCAATATTTCCAAGGCACCTAAACACCACAAGACGTTGGGCAAAGAAAGTGGCTTCATGGTGCGCCCTGACTGGATCAGCAAGAACAGACATTCGCCTACTGTTGTGCTGATCCAAACCACATCGGATGGCCGTCGCTGCTACACTCACCTCAGTCATGACACCATCTTGAATCAGTGCAGAACACAAAAGACAACGTGCCAAATGCGATTTCAACGAGGCATTGTCACGACTGGCTTGGGCACATACGAAGGCCTGGGTTTCTTGCATGCTCTGTTTTGTGGTGTATACGTTGGCTGCAGTACTGTGCTGATTCCCTCTGCTGATTTCTACATGAACCCTGCTTGTTTCTTTGAGTCGTTACAGCGTTACAAGACCAAAGACGCCTTCTTGACCAACGCATTGGTGCAATTTGCCATGAACCGTATGAACAACAATGATTGCAAGCACATTACACTGAAGGGTGTCCAGAATCTCATGCTGGCAAACGATGGCAGACCCAAACCACTGCTGTATCAGCACATGGCGAGATACTTTGCAAGACAGAAGCTGGACAAGGAGTCCATCAACACGGTATACAGCCATGCTGCGAATCCCATGATCACGACACGCTCTTACATGCTGATGGAGCCCATTGCCATATCCATTGACCCTTACTGGCTTCGTCAAGGCATCGTTCGCACACTCAGCCCCGATGAAGAACACTATGGCATATTGCTCAATGATTCTGGCATTGTGCCCAGCAATACCATGGTGGCTATTGTGAATCCAGAGACATTGACTATCTGTCCAAGCAATGTGGTCGGTGAGATATGGGTGTCTTCAGACAGCAATGCGACGACCATGTTCCAAATGGATGATGTGACACACGAGAAGCGATTTGAAGCTACCATTGCTGGCAATGATCCTAATGTCAAATACATGCGTACGGGTGATTTTGGCTTTTTGTGGAATGTAAGACGTCGCGTGGATAATCGAATGATGCAGCCCATGATGCTGGAAGAAGGTCAATGTCTCTACGTGCTTGGTCCTGCGAATGAAACTATTGTTAGAAATGGCTTGATTTACTTTCCTGTTGATGTGGAACTGTCCATTGAACGGTGTCATCCTGCTATTCCATCGGGTGGAAGGTAAGTAGCAGATGTGGATGTGGTATAAAGTAGGTCGCTGATTTTGTTGCATAGTATTGTTTTCCAGCATAAGGATGAAGTGGTGGCAGTGGTTTCTGTCAAGGCCAACGAGCATGCTCTGGCCATAGTGCCACTCGTTGTCAATGCTGTGCTAGACCATCATTCTTTCTTGGTGGATACAGTCATTGTAGTGCATCCTAGTAACTTTCCTCGATCTCGCTTTGGCGACAAAATGAGACGAAAGGCCATGATTGCCTTTGCTGACAAAAAGCTGTAAGTAACGTCATGAAATAGCATTGGGATTTGTATACTCATTATTTACATTGCAATAGAACTGCCATCTATGTTAAGCGCATTACCAACCAGCATCAAAGCATCATGCTTCCTCAGTGGACTCAATCCCAACTGTCTGTCGCTGACATGCACGGCGACACGGCTTCAGTCATCAACAGCTCTCGTGCTCATTCTATTTCTGATTTGAACTCTGATTTTGACAGGCAGTCGATTCCTCAACAGCTGGCTCGTCAAGATACAGCGAGTAGTCGTCTCACACACTCCAATACAGGCTCTGCAGTGCATACACCTATCTAAACCTCTAATCTCGTTTGTCATGTATCCTTAATTTCGCTGATGATCTCCATCATCTTTTATATAGTTTCTCTGTAATTTACGCAACCCTGTCTTTCTTTCTTTTTCTTTCTTTTTCTTTTTTTATGCTATTTTTCCATTGTAAAAATATATAATAAACACCCTTAGACTTTCAAAATTTTTAATAATGAGCTTTTTATGTTGAGCTGGATGTTTGCAGATGCATGCAACTTGATTGCGTACATATCTTGCGCCAGGCTGCCATCATTGCATTTAATGTATAGTTGCACAATGAGATTCTTTTAGCTTGATATATGTAAAAAGCTGCAATGCTGTCTCTGAAGTATCTACCACAGATAACCAGTGTTGATATCAACATGTAATTTGGTGTCTCTTTGCAACATTCCAAGCGTGGATGTTACCCAGAGTTACCAAATCTGTGGTTCAGACTATCTGACGAGATGATTTAGATTGGAATGGAAGCATTGTACATTCAAAACTCTTGGCTAAAACAGACGTGTTGATATAAATACACACACTGAAGAGATAACGCATTTGGGTCGAATTCTTGAATTTCGTTCAGTGGTGGGAATACCAGCGAGATAGTATAGTAGCAGTAGTGTGTACCACCTGATGAGCCCCGCTACACTTATCACGATGCGATGCTATATTCTATGATTCTTTTGTTTACTTGTTTGCTTGCTGGTACTGTAAACATATTCCAATCATCCCGTGTTAAATTTATACATGGAATGACTTTTGACATGACATTTGGATTGCCTTGACTTTTCTTTTTTGCTCTGTATATTAAACAAGATGTAAAGCATTTGAACGAACAATAAGAGCAAAATGTGGCTGAATAACACCACCAGAGATGAAAACGTTGTTGCATTGATTGGTGCACTATTTGTGAGGTTAATTCTCTCAGTGTCATTGTTTCCCTCTGGCTTTGAATGATACAACATGACATTTCCATGTTTGAGAGTGGTTGCTAAAAATGAACAAATTCAGGCACATCTGATTTCATCCATCTAGAAGGTGTGCGGCTTTAACCAACATTCTATAATAAGGTCCCTTGTACAAAAGTAGGTGCTTGTACGCCCATGTCGTCTGTTTCGGAGCGGTTTTGCACCCGAACATGTCTTCCGCCATCATATCATTCAAATTATGATTTCAACTAGACGCTTTCATAGAGTAAATGAAGATGACCCATCTCCCATCATGAGAGAGGGGGGCATGATGGCAAATGAAACTCGAATGAGGAAAAAGGTGATGGCACAGTAAAAAGATTTGTTTACAATACGTTTGTTTGCACTTTATATTATAACTTTGAGCAACTATACTCATCAAATGTAAACAATTATTACAAATCGACTAATTTTAATTATATAAGAACAACTTGACGTATTATACAACAAGGGGAAGAGGGGGAAAGAAGAGGCGAAACAGGTAATAGTAGTAATGCTGAGGGGAGGGGGATATAAAGGAATGGATTATATACAACTACATGAAATCGATAGCTTTGATCATTTTCTTGAATTTTTGACAAAAAGGAATGTTTGCTAATTCCTTCTTTTTGAGTTTGATGTGTGTATATAAATTTAAGATGAAACTTGATCTTTTTCTTGCACATCATTCACCGGTGCTACTTTGCTGTTGTAAGTAGGTGGTGTTGTAAGTGAAGGCCACTTGTTATTGCTGCCATCGTGAGTAGCTGCAGGACGTGATGGTTGCTCGGTCTGCATTTTCAATTTGAACAAATTAAGTTACGCTTCGTCTATACGGACATGTCTGATATAATTCATACCTTTTCTTCCAAGTGAGTCTCTCCGTTCTTGGAAGAGATGTGAATAAAATGGGTGCCTTGTCCTTTGGGCACACGTTGAGCGACACCATTCGCATCCAATGTAACTTCATAAACAGTTTCCTAAAGTCATGACATTTCAATAACATGTCAAATTTAGACTGATTCAAGATTGTACCTTTTCAAAGAAAGGATGAGAAATACAGCAACCCATGTTGATTTAATGTAGTATAGTGTTGAATTTGTATGAATAAAAAGAGGTA
The DNA here is from genome assembly GCA_000950595.1 of Mucor ambiguus. Taxonomy (NCBI): domain Eukaryota; kingdom Fungi; phylum Mucoromycota; class Mucoromycetes; order Mucorales; family Mucoraceae; genus Mucor; species Mucor ambiguus. Next base: position 68,300 of record DF836321.1, on the reverse strand, counting down.
AAAAGCAAAAAAGAAAGAGGAAAAAGATCAATATTCTTTCACGACAGCATGGTTATTTATAAGTATTTGCATTTGGCTTTTTTTGTAGTAGCATTGTGTGTGTGTGTTTCATGTATTCATCACTCGGGCCCAAATCCTCAAGGGTAACACAATTACACAAAAGGGCATGTAGGCGCTTTATTCACGCGGGCGATAAAGACGTCCATATCACGGTGTTTAAGCGTATTATACAGGCCATCATTGGTGTACAAGCGTGCTATCTTTACACCATTCTATATGTATGATTCCAAGCAATTTCCTCTCAAGCTCAATGAATGGATCATGGTAGACTCCATGATCCATTCTATTGTTATCAATGGAAGGCTCACATCTCTATTTTTTTCTGCTTCTTCTATTCAGCTTGATCGGATGCCAACTTTATCAGACTCTCAGACCGCAAGACCTTGATTCAATTATATACTAAAGTTACCCCTTGATCTTTCCATATTGGATCTAACTCCATAACATTTTATTCAATCTTCGGTTTCACTAGCACTCCATGCGTCCAGATCCACCTCCTCCATAGTATCTGGAGTGTCACCTTGTATCGGTGGCTCCCAAACCAGTATTTCTCCACCATTGGATCCGCTGTAGTATTCCTGGTAGGCATCTCTTTTCTCCACGCAAATCACTCGGCCATATGCGCCTTTCAGTCGTTGAACAAGCACACCATCAAGCAGTCGATAGACAAGCACCTGCCTATCATCACTGGGTATATATAAAAGTGGTGGCCACACATCAACACCAGACACAGTTGCTTCCATGTGTAATTTGAATCTGTTTCTCCAACTGGTCCCGTAATTTACAAATGTATTCTTTCCCGATTCTGTATTCCATAACCGGATCTTTTCATCCAGGCCGAGTGATACCAAATATCGTCCATCTGGTGTCATTGTTAATCCATTTACGCCTTTGCCATGTGCTGTGTTGGTCTCTGCCAAGGGGTCTTGCATCA
>DF836321.1:0-27634 GCA_000950595.1 Mucor ambiguus | reverse complement strand
TATTGTACCTATCACCCAGACTAACTCATCTAATACCTTATCCTCACATCACTTCCGTCAGTTTGAATAGTATATAAACCCTCTTATTTTCCAACGTAATAAACGATATTCTTCACCTGAGTAATTTTCACGCTTTTTAACTAACTAATAATTTATTTCTGATAATAAATAAAATCTCTTCAAGTTTTGGGAACTTTTACAGGACGAGCAATAATATGACAAGACTAAATGGCAATTTATCTATATGGCATAAGGGGGATACTTCTCACCGTTTGTACGTGTTTGATATGAAGGTCTTGGTACCACTATTTCATAGCCTTTTGTTTATCCGGAGCATCATCGATTGAGGCGACCCGCACTATCAGCCTTACTGAATCACATGTAGACTTGGTGAGAAAGGCATTCAGATGCACCAAATTATGGAAATCGGGCTTCTTTGAGTAACGTGCGGCAAGGATTTGAATTCCTCCAGTGCAAACCAAACATATTCCATGTAATGGTCTCTACCTGGTGCAAAAAAAAAGATCAATCCGCCTCAATGACCTCTTAAAAAAAGTGGAGAACATTATAGTAGAGTTAACCTAAATCAGAAGGCGTTGGCACGATTCTTACTCTACAAGCTTCAATTCTGATTCTCGAGCAATTTCAAAATCAAACCGTAGATCTCGAGATCAGTGGCACCCCCACCAGTGATAGTCTCGATGTTGCGATTCATAACGTTTTTCATGCTTAATACCATCAGTTCCGTATCAGCATTAAAGGGTATGTTGAGATTAATTTTGCTAATGCGTTTGCACAAACAAGATTTAACAAGCAAACGTTTGTTGAGCTTCTGCATCGACGTATTGTTAATTTTTAAATATTATTTTATTGCTAAACGCAGTTTCCTTAGCAACAGAATTCCAGGGTTTGAAGGCTAATCTTCATTGCATTGTATCTTCCGAGGCATAGACCGTTTGGTAAAGTAGTACTTTGACACGTAGCCATGGTACCTGATAGCCGGTACGAAATATGAAAGAAGAGTAAAACAAAAAGCCACCTTCATACAGTAATCAAAAGCTCAATCAATCAAAAACTCAAATCAAGCTTTTGATTGATTTGAAGCCGAAGTATGGCCTATCAACGATCAGACATTTGACTAGATATGTCTAAATCCGCAATAGGCATATGACGCAGTTGTTTGATGATCCTCATAACTGGCCATGCAGACAGACCCAATCCACGTGAGGAGAGACATCTGGTTTGTGCATCTACATTTCTTTTTCCTTTTTCTCTTTTCTTCCCTATCTTTTTTTCTTGATTTTACCCCTTCTATATACTTAACATGTCTACTTACAACTATATTATCAAGGTAAGTGATTGATTGCATGCTACATTTCGACACTAACATTGCCAAATGACAGTACATTATCGTCGGAGATTCTGGTATGTGGATTGTTTATGCTTGAGGTTGCGTAAATCGAATGAAATTAACCATCATATGCAATACAAAAGGCGTAGGAAAGGTATAATGTAACAAGCAACTTAGATAAAGCAACCGTATTCTTAAGTTCTACTGATTTTAGTCTTGCCTACTGCTCCAATTTACAGACAAACGATTTTATGCAGGACGTGAGCTCACTATAGGGTAATTGAGAAGGACGCATGATTGTATATTTACGCACGCACACAAACTAAACTTTGTCTCGACAGCGTCGAATTTGGTACTCGTTTTATTACAATGCAAGATGGAAAACAGATCAAGCTACAAATATGGGATACTGTAAATAGTCGAGCAAAAAGATCATGGCATGACGACTGATGAGTACATAGGCTGGACAAGAAAGCTTTCGAAGCATTACCCAAAGCTATTACAGAGGAGCAGCAGGAGCACTGCTAGGTATGCAATTATGATATCAGTGGTAATTATGAGAGGATATATATACTGATTTAGTATCATTTGCAAGTCTATGACATATCCAGAAGAGAGACATTTGAGCACGTATCCACATGGTTGGCAGATGTTAGAAGACACGCCAATCCTCACACAACTGTTGTGTTGGTTGGCAATAAATGTGATCTAGACGGCCGTCAAAGACAAGTTACTCGAGATGAAGGAGAGAAGTTCGCTCGTGATAATGACATACCATTATTCATCGAGACATCTGCCAAATCGGCCGAGAACGTAGAGGAAGTATTTGCTCAGACTGCCGAAGATGTCTACGAAAAGATCAAGTCTGGTGTTTTTTCACCTAACGAGGTACTGTTTGTTTGGTTTTATCTATATTAACTATACATATAATTGACACTATTTAAAATTGATAGACATCTGGTATAAGATTGGGTCATACACAAAGTGCACTTGCTGATGAGACTCAGGGAGGATGTTGCTAAAGCCTCTTTAATCTTGCTAGCGTCTCCAAAGCGATTATCCTTATACCTTCATTTACGCTTCTTCCCTTTGCCATTTCAACAATATCTTGAATTGGAACGACAGTTCCTGAGATCTACAATTAATTATAAATTTAATATATCTTTATTCTCGACATCCAAGTTTAAGGGGTGAATAATTACCTTTGCATCGTGTATTTGATTACTAACAGTGTCTATCTCCACATGTAAAACTGAATTCTTTGGTTTCATATAGTGAATGGAAACTAATGAGTCTGATTCGAATTTGATTGTCTCGACGCCAAACAACCGGTTGCATAAATCTGTTGCATCTAGGAAATGATAATAGCTCTCTTCTACCTCTTTATCTCTATTGCGTTTGTTGATGATAGCCTCTTCTGCTTCGGCGTTCTTCTTTTCCAAATCGGCTTCCAACTGCTTTATATCGGCTTCCAAGTCTTCGACACGCCATTTTAAATCAGGAATTCTGATCTTCTTTTCATAAGAGACTCTGTTAATGTTTGCCATCTCATCCGTTTGTTGATTCAAAAATGCTTTCGCCTCTTCGACTGTATATGGACTTTGATTTGACACCTTTTCCTCAATGCGCGCGATTTCTTGCTCCATATGGTCAATTTGATCCAAATCATTAGTTGCTTTGTCAGCGATCTTCAGTGCCGTTGCTCTAGCTACTCTGTAATATTAGACATCGCCTAGTATTTTCTACTGATCAACAAATGCCTTACATTGTTCGACTGACTGGGCTTGCAAGCTAATTTGCTGCTCTAATTCCTCCACCAGCAAAATATATCGATTCATCTCTTCCTCTAACGCCTTTTCTTCTACTGACGCTTGATTCTGCTCTCCTTCGCTGATCTCCAATGGTGGCTCCTGCAACATGTATTGAAGAAAATTTTTCTTTGCAACGGCTTCCATGTAGTTTTTGGAGAGGTTTGCAAAGTGTTCCTGCAAGCGCCAAATAAGATTTACGAAACAACAATTAGCGTTTTTATGCTACCTTGATGTCCTTGAGTTCATTTTCCAGTGCTTTTGGGTGAAAAGGCAGATTGCTTCGAGTGTGGCCAGATAATCCAACTTTAGTCTTGTATTCTTCTTGAGATTCATCCAGGTTGAGCTTCTCGGTCTTGAAGCGTTCAATCTCTCTAGATATACTATGTGAGAAACACAATTCTGATCAAGCGCATTGTATGATTTTACTGTCGCATTTCAGCCAAGTAGTCGGGTTTTGATAGCCTTTGCATAGTGGTGTTGAATTGGAAAAAGAAGTAAAGTATATCGTGCTGGCGAAAAGTCAGGACTGCAGAATTCATACTCGACTGCTTTAGACATTTGCGGGCAAAGTAAATGGATCAATGCGTATTCCAAAGCATCTTGAGAATGGAAGCAATGGTTTTAGCTACGTTATAATGCCATCTAACTAGCATATTTGCCTTGAAGCACTCTCAAGTCTTCTAATTGCTTTCATTAAAGAAAGGTGTGTATTTGATGTGCCAATGTTGCTCCTGCCTCCAACTTGAAAGTTTTGGATGCCTATAATCACGATAGACTCAACTGGAAATACATGAGCCAATACCTTCCATATAAAGTTTTCGCCATTGTGTCTTGGCTCAAGTATCAAAAAGTATTTGGCCATTGAAAGAAATAATCTAATGTTACTTTGGCAATTTGTAATCCTTTTTTTGTGTGTGTAGATATCAGTGCCTGCAATGTTTTAGTATATAAGTGAAGGGCGAGAGCCAATGCTGATATGTATGGCCCGATGTGTAATGTAGGTGATAACATGAAGGCGACATATTGTTTAAATGGACTGGAAGCTTTATGGGCATACAACTCAGTTGTCAAATGTACACTGTATAGCCGCTGAAACAGTAAGAGCAATACAAATCAGTTGAGAAATTGATTGTTCAAAAGTCTCACTCTAGTTTGACGCAGAGTTCTACCCATTTGTATTTGGTATACAAGTCTTTTATGCGTGCTTCAAACAGCCATTGGTTGCGAGTCGAGATGACCTATGAGACATAGCTGCCATGGCTTTCATCGTGGAAGGCTTGCTCAATGGGCATATGAAATCAAGATATTTGCTATATTTCATTTACCTTTTAGAGAATAGCCGACTATCAGGTAGTTGCTCTATTCCATCAGGTATATTTCACTGTGATTCTACTGAATAGATGCAATTCGAGCATACTATTCTCTCTTGGGCCAAATGCCAGTGATGGATGACTCTTTTTATTGGAATACTTTTCTCATTATCTAATTTAAAGATGACAAAGATATATTCACTTCCATTATACGGCCATATCATATTTCACCTGAGATTCTATTTAAAGCAACTTTACTAATTTTCTTGGTTGTATATCTTCCTTGACGTGATACTGGCACACACAAAACTCAACGGAATCCAAGTTCTAATTAAAGTAGTAGTTTACAGCTGTCGGTAAACCGTGTTGATGAATCCAAGCAGTAAGAATGTATTTATATGGATTTTTTTTTTTTATTGATTCAAATTAGGTCTCAAACCTAAATGTTGCAACACACACACAAAAAAAAGTGTATTTCCTATTGCTATATTAGAAGCTAGTTCGAAAAACGATATAGGTGATGGTAGCACAAGATAAATTTCTCGTCGAAAAGAGATCTACAATTACATTTGCCACAACTGTGTCGATTCAGAGAGCATAATCGTGTCTATTCGCTTTGTTCGAATGATAATCAAGGCAAACCCCGCTTAGAACATTCAGTTCGTTTTAGGTCTATAAATTTATTCTTTCCCTTTTTTCCCTCCTTCTTTCTCTCTCTTCCTTGTTACCTCCTCTGAAAAGACCAAGATGATAAATGTCAATAAGACTGCAATAAGAGTGATTGCAATCTCTATTGTTCTATTAGCAACTGTGTATCTGTTTACACAATCATTTTACTATCAAAATCATTTCAGAAACAACAACCATCAGGACACTATTACAAAACCATCAGCATCAGCCAGCACAAACGAAGCACCGCAACGTATCAGTTTTCCAGACGATTACTTCCATTACGGCTCCTTTTATCAGCATGAAAATCCAGAGACTTTGACATACCCGCACAACAGATTCAAAGCTGCCTTCATCACATTTGTAAAGAACGATAAGGCCTCGCTATCGAAACTTCGCTTTACTGTTCGCAATCTCGAGGATCAATTCAATAAGCATCACCACTACCCTTATATCATCTTTACTGATCAGGATTTAGATGATGAGTTTAGAGAGCTGGCAAGCTCTTTGGCTGGTGAGGCTACCATGCGATTTGAGAAAGTTGGAAGCGACCTGTATGGCTATGAACCCACTACTGATTTAAAAAAGGCGGAAAAGGCTCGCATTACTCTGAATAACACCATGTTTGGTGATAGTGAAGACTATCGGTTTCAATCGAGATTCATGGCAGGCACCATTTACAGGTACTCCTCGTTCCTCTCCCCCTTTATATATATATATTTACAATATCACTCCTTTTTCGCTGCGTTTACTAACTTTCTGGGTAATAGACATCCTCTTATGCAAGAATTAGACTACAGTTGGAGATTTGAAGCTGGTACAGAGTATATTTGCCCCATGGAAGAGGATCCATTTCAGTTTATGTTTGAAAACAAAAAGACGACATCATTTTCAATGGCATTATACGAATACCGAGAGACGATCCCGACACTATTTCAAACTGTATTGGATTACGCATCCAAGCATTCTGACTGGATTCGGCCATCAGGCGATCCTAAAACCTTGTGGCATTTCATTTTGGATGAAAACAACTTGTTTAATGGGTGTCATTTGTGGAATAATTTTCAGGTACGAAAGGAGGAGGGGTGTATTTGTGTAGCAGCCTTATTAACGGCGGGATGTAATAGATTGCAGATGTGAGCTTTTATAGAGGAGAGAAATATCAGTCATTCTTTAATTATCTGGACACATCAAACGGCATTTTCTACGAGAGATGGGGAGATCCAGTGATTCAATCATTAGGCGCAACACTGTTCCTTACCAAAGACGACATTCATTTTTGGGACAATATTGGCTACCGTGTTGCGAATTACTTTACTCATTGTCCCAGTGAAGCGGCACTGTACTCAAGATGTACATGCCGGCCAGAAGAAAACTTTGATTTCAATGGATACAGTTGTTTGAAATTTTATTAATAAAAATAGACCTTTTTGTAATATATAACAACAATAGGTGGTTTATTCATCGTCCTCAGCTAAATTACTACCCTGTTGCTGCTTTTTGCGCTGCTTATCCATGGCAATTAGCTGAGCCCCAATACCCTTTTCGTGGTCGTTCAGCTCCTTGATTTTGTCTGTTTCTTTGATGCAGGAAGTGCCAAATTCCCAATCCTCGCCTTCAGCAAAATGTGTGAATTTCATATATCTATTGTCCCACTTGTTTTTGTCTCTGAGGATGCCTCCATTCCACCACCAAGGTCTATTGTTTGTATCCAAATGAAGTTGATTGCCACAGACAGTTCCTGCTGCACCTGCATCGCCCAATCCACCAATCACAGCACCATATGATCTAACAAATGCATAGGGTGCTTGAATCATCTCAAAGCCAATCCAAAAGGTTTCCTTATCTCCATGAGAGTGTCTATAAGAAACTCTGTCTCTTTCCAGTTTGTCATTCATTTTGCATGTTGCCAGCAGACCAAACAATCCCTTCCTCTTGTCAATCACAACAATACCAGATTCTTGTTCATGAGTAGAGGTTGTCTTCCACCACCTCGATTCCTTGAGATACGTACTATGCGTGGGCAAGAATGACTTTAGCCATTTGCGACCCTCGTGGTAGTTGTTGAACAAAGTACGATCCAAAAAGAATAAGGCGCCCGTCTTCTTGTATCCTTCGTCCTCAAAGAACGACTCGGGCTTCTTGACCATAAACACATCGGCGTCCATCAAAATGACTTCAGTAAAGCTACTGGCTAGAACTGCATAGGGTTTCAGAGCCCACCCTCCAAATCGGGTGTAGTAGTTGTTGATGCGTTTCGAAATGTCTTGCGTTTTGACGTTAGGGATCGAGTTGAAATAGTCAATTTTTTCCTGCGATAGGTCGTATCTGTCGATATAGAAGATTTCGATAGGCAAGTCTGATTTCAAGATCTCTCGAACAGCATGGACAGAGGTCGCTGCGTGCTGGAATTGTCCATTACCCACACACATGACGATACCCTGTGTGTGCTGCGATTTCAGGTTCATTTCAAACACATTTTTCCAGTATGGCCGAATCCAGGGGAAGATAGCTTCTTCCAGCTGATTGTACATCTTCCACGCGTCCTTATACAACGGATCCCGAATGACATCCGCTTTACCTTCTGCCAAGATGGGGTCAAAATACTGAAACAGGGACTTCCAAACTCGTTCCTGGGTTGTCAGTGTCTTAAAATCTGGCATGCTTTCAGGCACAGTCAGTAAATCAGCCTTGATTTGCTGGCCCAGGGGTGATTTCAGTAATTGAAGCGTATCGTCTGTTGTTTTGATCATCAATGAGCGTTGGTTACACACTTTTATATTGCTTATTTCTTTACCTGTCCATGGCTCTACAGGTGTTGGAACTGCGATATAGTATTTCTTGAACACATCCTGATTGGTATTTTCTAAAGTGAGATCTGTATTGCACATAAAAAGAATTCAGAGAATGAGTCGACCAGATAAAGAGATAAGCTTTTTCCCTCTGATTTACCAGGCTCAATGACAGCTCTGCTGTCCAGGATTTTTTGAATGCGTTCCTTTTCCTTTTCAATCGCTTGCTCCAAAAGCAGTTTCTTTTCTAGCTCTTGTTCTGTTTTCAGTGTAATTCTAGCTGCCTCTTCCTCTTGCTCTTTGCGTAGTGTGTTTTGTTGTTCGAGGTCTAGTAAGTAACGGAACAGGAAACACAGGCAGAAGATGACGAGGATGATGGATCCAAGTCGAACAAGTCGACTGTTAATTTGCGGTTTCATAATCTATATTTCAACACCCTCAATGGAAAAAATTCAGGGGTTGCTGATGGCCTTGGTAAGTGTGTGTGTGGATAAAGAGAAAAAAAAAAAGAGATTGAGAATAAACGGTAAGAAAGTAGACAGAAAAAAAGAAAGAGGTTTATCTTTTTATTGGGCTTAGGAGTTGGAAGGAATACACTTGATAGCAGCATTTGAAGTTGCACAAGGCCAAAATTGCACTCGACAAATAGACTGTCGATCGCTCGATTTGAAGGAGAAGATACATAATACAGACTAATTTTGAGGGACTTATGTTGACGTTATTGATTGCTATACGATGGTGCAGTTCTAGCAGTTTTTGTAGTGATTTCTATAAGATATAGGTAGGCAATCAGCACTATAAGCAATCAATTCAGCTTCTATTATTATCAATTATTGCGACAGATCTCCGAAAAGCTCATTTGGATTGCAGTAAACTAACTGGCCTCTTTGCCACAATCATACGCATCAACAAACAAGCAAACAAAACCCGCAAGCAAACAACGGCCAACACTTCATAATGCAATGTCGCTTTTCATGCAGTTTTCACCCATAATATGAACACTTGGTTAATGTGCTACCCAATATGCATTATGTTATTTATTTTTTTACATAATAAGGTCGTACTAATATATAGATACAAATAAATGTATATAAATAGGAGTGAGAAGGACATTTACTTTGGCTGCAGCAATGGTGGCCAAAATAACCTCAATAATTGCTGGTAGATGAGCTAAAAGTACTAGTCCTAGGTAAACCTCTATGCACTGTCAAAGTCTTTTTTTCATTCTATTCATGCTGGTCTAATTGTTTGTCGTTGTACAAGAAGCATGAAGACAATATGATCGAAGTTGGACAAGAACATGTCACTGATGCTTCGCCTTGTGAATCCTGCAATAGTGACATTACAAAACTATCGCATCAATCAGCGTTGCTCATTAGCTCGAGTAGCTTGCTCATGACGTGGTGCAAACAAAACCAAGCGAGTATGCTTGTTATCTTCAAAAAGCAACGTCGTGTCTACTCTACAAGAGGTCTTCTCTTGAAAAGGAACCCTTATGGCCCACGAAAGCATCCTCAGGCTGCAAATACCCCTTCCGAGTTGTGAATTGACATTTTGATGGTAAAATTCCACCCAGCCTCTGTCAAAGTGCCTTATTAGTTGAATCAATGCTTATAGCTTCACTCAACCGACACATTGTGTTGGTAGTAGGTTCTTAGCTGTGCAGTATGATGGCAGATTATTTTGCTTCATTCATACATAGGTAGACGAAGGAAACAATTAAGCCAAGAGGAGATAGTGTATAGCTACAAGAAGAGTAGAAGCAGAAGAAACGCTAATATGTAGCAAGTGAGAGATGCCTTCTAATTTCTCAACAACCAATTCAACATCTTTTATAATGCAATTTTTCCCATTTTGAAATCATTCCCCAAGTTTTTCGTGGTTAGTTTCGTTTATTTTCTTTTTTTGGTTCATAATATGATTCTGAAATTATTTGAGTAAGTGCTTGGTTAATTCCAAATGTATCCTTAGTAGGTATGAGGCTCGCTAAATGTTCATGCTACACTGGTAGCATTGATTTTGCCATTAACCAGCTGCCTGCCGTTACCAACCTTTTAGAAACACCGCAAAACATTGTTTAAGATTGGTCAAATTCTGGTTCAAAGCGACACAATCGGTTTATTTTGCCAGATTCGACTATGTAAGTTGCGATAATCATCCACTACTTCTTAATGCATTCTAGAAGTACGCTTCAAGGCGGAATTAATGGTAATATTTAAATTAAGTGTCTTGAATGAAATTCATGAGGAATTTATGAAAATGTGAAATGTGGTTTCTGGCCAAAATGTTGAGATTTTACAAATGAAGGTCGCACAAAAGAAGTTTCAGGAACTGCTTTGGATCGAGAAAAACGTTTTGATTGAATACATGCCATAATAAAAGTCTTCATTTTTGTTGTCAAAAACGCGATCGTTTAATTTTTGATGAAAACTAAGAGGGGTACCTCGTGCTTTTTGATGGATTTTTGGCGACTTTTTTTAGGCCCTTAAAGAGTTGAGAAAATGTGCCAGGAAGTAAGTGTTAGTTGAGAGGGTTTGTTTGGTGCTATTCTGGCGGTCTAAAAGGACATCTAACGCGAGAAATAGCGGCTCAATTGCACCTAAATTTCACTGTGTTTTGCTTATTTTCGAGTAGCTGGAGGCAATGTAAGTATGTTGCAGGCCGGTATATGAGCTCTTCCAATTGACACAAACGCGGAGCCTCGAAAATGGGCTCTATTCACAAGTTTAATTGTTTATGGACGGTTTTCGCATAAGATATAGAGTTGAAAAGAGAAATTTAGTGCAAGAATAAGATGCTGACAGATCCAATGTGCTACATGACCTGGCCATCTCGAAATCAAAGTATTATACCACGTTGAAGAGAAAAGTGTATAATATCAAGGGGAGATCAAATCCATTGCGATGTGCTAGGCAAAGAAAAAAAAACTACTGGTCACATTCAAGCTCTTTAAATTGCATTCAACAACTGCCAAACGGGTTGTCCTTTTTCAATCACCATCCAGCACGACACTATGGAAGACAGTTATGCAACGACTCGAGATCAATCTGATGGACACAAAGCATTGCTGGAACTAGAAAAGCAGTTCAATAAGAAAGCACGAGCAGCGACATTGAGTATCCAGGGCTCTCAAATTCAAGCGCTCACTGGTTTCATCCATATGTTTGAACAATATCCGTACCCTGTGGTCATTAATGCTGCCATTTTGAAGCTTGCGGATTGGTTTCGACTCCAGTAATGAGTAGACTGCACCATTGTTGGAATCAAATGTTGACTAACAAGCCATTGTAGTAACAACAGCGTCAAGTACTATGTGTACAAGGTGTTTAAGGATGCGTCTGATCTCCATTTGACAAAAGTGATTAATATTGAGGAGACTGTAAGGCGTATTTTGCCAATATTGGGATCCAATGACCCCATTGCTCGATCGATATCACTTCGGTATGTTGCTTTGTGCGTGGCGTTTTTGTGGTATACTCATGCTGATGTAGCGTATTGGGCTGCATGTCCATGATTATCGCAGAGAAATTAGATGTTCAGTTTGCGTAAGTACTCATTTGAACAACTTGAACTTGGTGCACTGATTCAATGTTAGCATCATACAACGATTGGAATTGGCTACAGACAGGAATGAATTAGAGGCAGCTATCTGGGCTGGTGATCAGATTTGCGCTAGATCCAACAGATTTCCGGCTGTTATTTTTTCCAAAGTGGTAGACAAGCTTCAAGGTAATTGGGATTTTATCCACCATCTATTTTAGCTATTCACGACCTAGAGTTAGATAAACAAACCCCATTTGACATCAAGCTGAGACTCGTCAAGATATTTCGACACATGCATCAAGACATCGGCATGGCGAGACAGGCGAAATTGACGTGTCTCGTGCTTTTGGAGGATCCACATACAGACAGCAAGCTTGTTATTGTCACACTCAGAACATTGACTCTGCTACTTAGTCAAGCTGTCATTGACCGCAAGGAACAAGTAAGAATCCCACCCAACTCATCAGGCCTTAGTGTATTTACTTTATTTTCAGATCAATCGATTACTGGATTACGCTTTAAACGACCAAAGAGAGGATATTTGCTATAATGTGCTATACGACCTTGTGCTGCTTGGAAAAAACGACATTATGTTTGACGAGACGCATATTATTCGCTTACTGCAAATGATCACTACCACAAAACAGCGCCGCATTCAGCAGAAAGCTATGCAATGTGCGCAGACACTGATCGAGACGCATCGCAAACTGATTGTACGCATCATGACAAACGAAGCGACATTAGCGACATTTATGAGCCATGTAGAAGAATGCGAGAGAATCATGCACCGCTCCATCGAGCAGCAGCATTATACCAACATGATATCTAGCGCACGTCTTCTGTACAGTATTCTTAGAATCGTATTTACGCATAAGGTGGACGACAATGCAATGGATGTCGATATGCCAGTACTGCCCACATTGACAGCATTGGGGCATCGTGTGGCAGAGACCATCACACAGGTCGATTTGAAGCTGATTACTCAGGAGAGATCAATCACGCAATCAAACAGATTCAGGGTAAGAATATAGCGTATACCTTGGTAAACGGTAGGCACTAATAGCTTTACTTAGTTACGAGAGTTATTAAAAATCAAAGCCAACTTCTGCTTGCTGTTAGACGATTGGGATTGCGATGCGACATTTAGAAATACATATACATTACTCACAGATGCTGATGGTGGGTTCGGAATAGGCATTTGCGTGGTATGTAGCAGCGACTAATTGCGTGAAATAGATGACACTGCTGCTGTACTATTACCCTACCTGTCAACAATATCAAAGAAATGCAGACAATTAACAAACTGGTTTCCACAAGCTGCGATTGGGGAGCTGCAAAAGAGAACCAACAGGCCATCTGTCTACGTCAATTTAATGCGGTTATTATTCAGAACCACCGAAAGCAATCATGAGATCACTGCAACCTTGTTACAGCTATTGCATAAATTTGGACTGTGGGATCAAGACGCCGAGTGCTACTCAAAGAATGGATGGAACCTGTACCTGATTGGCTTAGAAGCAGGGTCCTGCCAATGGTATGAATTGATGTACCTGGTGATGAAAGATCTGCGAAAACAAGTGGAAACGGAAGCCAGCTATTGCTGGTTGAGCACTTTGTCTTTATTGGCGCAAGCAGAACACAGTTTAGCCAACAAAGAAGCCGCCTCAAATCTATATATTCAATCCATGCTTGAACTCAAGGTAACTCCCACTAGATAAACGCGACCCTCGTTGGCTCAATGCATGTCATAGGCTTTGCGGTCATTTGACCAACCTCGATTCGACCAAATGTGGTTTATTCAGCTGCGAATGGAGTTTATACAAGCTATTGAGCGCACACAAGCTATTCTTGCTGCTACTTTGTCTCCCAACAAGTTGGCAAGGCAGATGCAAACAAGCGCTGTCATGTTTCGCAGAATTGCATTTCGATATGACTTCATTGCGCAAGCACAGTTTGGTGTCGATAAGGAGGTGTTGAATGTGATAGAATCGTATAAGCTACGTGCTTTGGTGTGCGAACATGCTGCTCGCACATTCATGGGAGCAGACCAAGTGTTCTTTTGCGTAGATCCGTCTTTAATACCTTTTATTACCGAGCTGGAAACAGCTGCCGCACCACATCGACTGGTCGATACAACGGGATATATGATGTATCAGTTGAAACAGTTCTTGAGAAAGGTGACAGCCTGGGAGGAACTCGCTCATCTGGAAGGTGATGACCGTAGACAGGTAGAACTCAAAATGGAAGCACTGGGATGACATGATGCTGATCTGCTTTTGTTAGACTTGTCAACAAGATTTTGTGCATATACTTGATGCTATTTTAGCAGAGCCCTTGATAATTCCGCGATCCTTCTTCAAAAGTCGAAAGAATGTCAATATCCAGCTCACAACTGAACCCATGCTGAGCGAACTGAAGCCTATTACATTACAGCAAAACGAAGACTTGGTCATTAAATTTGAAGGACTCGTTCAAGTCAGTCCACACGCTAAGCGTAGGTTGTTGATTTCCAGCGACATGCACTTGATACTGATCATCTTATCACAGAACTAGAGAAAAAGATCGAAAAGGCAGTGATTGTATGCTTTGTAACCACAGAAAAGATATTGCACTTGGATGATCGCATTGGTGTCAACATGATCTTTTCGGAACCGGCTCAAATGCTTCAAGTAGACAATAATCAGGTACATTGCCACACGCTCTACATTGATTCTGAAAGACTAACGCTGCTATCACAGTCAATATTAATACAACCACCAACTGTATACGTTGCCAACGTGCGCAATTCATACTTTACATACACAGGATTGCTCAGTTTACCTAAATCAAAAAGGCGGGAATTGTTACCAAAAACTAAAAGGGAGGCTTGGGTGAATGTTTTTGTGAAGACCTTGGACGAAAACTCTGGTATCTGGTCTATAGGTCCATTGCAATGGGGAAAAGTGATATGGTAGAGGTCAGCTTTTCGAGTTTACGCCTGTTGACGTTGTTTCCGAATAAAATGCCACTGGGCTTGTTGCTGTCCCATTCAAACCTCATATTCGCAAATTCCTATAAACATCTTAAAGCTAGTACAGTAACAAGACTCGGATCTGAGACATTGATTGTGTATAGACAATATCAAATGTTGTTTATCCATCGACGATCTATCCTAGTTTTTCAGCTTAATAAAAGTGAATATTTATTACAATATGGTCTGACACATTGCCAGATCGTTTTCATGTGGGATGTGAAGCAGCAGATAGCCAAAGACTTATAGCATGAATGAGTGTATCACGCAACTGCAAAAAGAAGTACTCAGGCAGGATTAATCAGACTGGGATAAGCAAAATTGCATCAAATACATGCAATCCTCGAAATTATCTTTATGTATTCGTAACAAAATCTGAAATCATCTCAAAACGTGCCAATATTTTGGTACATCAAGTTATCATCTTGGAAACCGAAACCGTTTAACAACAATCAACGCCATAAAATCTTAAACTCTTCAAGTTGGGATTTAACCTTGAATAATTACATGACACCAAGCACTTGATCACTCAGAATGCCCTTTCCATAACACATTGTAAAACATGCTTAGAGTAGATCAAACCTATTCTAGAAAGTGAGAGCTTGCGTTATCAGTAATATTTTGCAGCATTTTGACGCTAAACAATTTTTCAGTTGCTTAATGAAGCGTGTTGTTATGAATCATTATCTTCGTATGGTTATTCAGATCATACATACCCGACACGCGTCGCAAGCATTGAATCTTTTTCTATTGTTTTGGGATAGACAGCGTGTGCAGGTCTTGACTTGCTTCCATCAAGTTATATAAAATGCAATAGAGACGAAAGCTCGAAGTTTATTATTAGGCGTTTAAAAAGCGGCTTCATTTCACGAGCTATAATGACGTAAGCTTAATGAAAGCAGTGAAGATCTGTTATAAAATTAGCTGGAGTTTGAAGTTTAAGTGATCAAGTTACATGTATAACGTTTCTTTCACACAAAGCATTGATTCAATACAGAAGAGTAGCATTACTTATTATTTTCAGAGATTGTCCGTGTACTAAAAGTGTTTACATGCAGAATTTAAGTATGTCAAAGTTTCCTTCGATTCTAATGGTGTGGATGATCCAAGCCGCCAACGTAAGACATGCCCATCTTTCATGCAATTTGTTTATATGAGATGATCTCACCAATTATGTCCTGAAAATCTAAAACACAAACAAGCATTGACCGACAACATTGCTAATCGCTCGGATGATCTTGGCAGTGATGTCCAATCTTCTACAAATGTCTCCTTCAAGGACGAAAATGAAGGCGATGCCGTTGATGGTAAAGCTGATGACGATGGTACTGCTCATGCAGTTGAAGCTAAAGTCAGCGTTAATGCCATGCCGAACAAGAGACTATTACTACAAATGATGTTGTCTTACCTCTAACTGTAAAATACATTGACACTTGGATACATTGGAGACCTAATTTCTCATGCTAAAAGCTGCTTTAGACCTTCTGAATAGTACCAAACAATTGCTTTCATCTAGTACTACCTTACCGACACCTTCGCTCAACTTTTTGGAGAGAAAAAAAACATCATCAAAAATCCATCAAAAAGCTTGAGGTACCCCTCATGCATTTCATCGAAAAACAAACGATTGCGTTTTTGAAGGCAAAAGTGAAGGCTTTTGATAAGGTATTTATTGAATCAAAATGATTCTCTTGATCCAGAGCAGCCCCTAAAACTTTGTTTGTAAAACCTTTATATGTATAATTTTGACATTTTGGCCAAAAGCCACATCTAGTATTTCTTAGAATTGCTCAGTAAGCCTATGCAAGACATCTGTTTTTCTTTGCACCATTGGATGCGTCTTGAAAAGCACTTTAAGGAAACTTACGAGAGTTTTGGATTAGCTATACACAGTATATATTCATATCCTGCAAAATATATTAAACAGGTCGATGTTTGATTAAAAATAACGAATCGAAACAGAAAATCAACATCGGACTCTTAAATATTTTTGGCTGCAAAATACAGCTTCATCATGAGGGCAATTGATGCTTTTAAAAACTATTAATAAACAGGGCATTGCAAATCAAAAAGTGCTACTACATAAAAAAGACATTCGAAGATTCTATCTGTTGTTAATTTTGTGATATAAGCCGAAGGCCGGCGGCAGCGCGAACCGTCAGAACGTAGGTTGGCTTCCACCGAAGCGAAGTGCAGTATGTCAAGAAACCACCCGAAGTGAGGAAAGGCTCGTATTTACTGTAGGGGGTTGTATATTGGGACGTGGCGGTGTCGTACAGCTCGAACATTTTGTCAGGTGCATTATTTGAGCATTACACTTTTTTCTTCTTCGTTAAATGACTAAAAAACTTAATCTAAAACCAACACCACCGAATCTCAATAAGTTGAAAGGTAGTTACCAGCTGGATGATAGACTCCGCGAGAAGCTAGGCTTGGCCCCCAACGTACTTACTGGCTCTGTGAAGACATGGAGCAACGTCAAAGCCGTTGTAGATGAATATTTGAATAATTCTCAAACCTGGGAAGCAGAATCGCAGCAATTTGTGTTATTGTTGCAGACAACAGTGAAGAGAATCATCAAGTCTATAAGCAAAAAGCCAGATTACTCCACCACCAACATTGAGCTCCTCTTAATTCAATATTGCAGCTCTCTACTGACATTTTACAAGAATCCACAAATCATCAGCGAAATCGAGGCATACTATAAAAGAAAAGAACTGGAAAGACGAGCCAAAGAAAATTTACAGCAAGCTCAAATTCAATCTTCAGCCACTGCATCTGCAATGGTGGTAGAGCAAAGTCGTCAAATGGAGGAAAGCTCCAAGAAAAGATCGTATGACAGCGTAGATAACGATTATAATCTGAACTTGCAGAGAAAAGATGTAAAAGCAAATCATCCGTGCATCAATTTTAAAGAATTGACCAATTTTTTTTTATTTTTTTTCGTAGAGCCCCAACGAAGAGGAAGAATTTAATTTGAATGAGATCGGTGAAGCAAACGTACAGGAGCAATCTTTATATGACACGGATGATCCATTCAATGCAAATCCTTCTGTAACAAAGGTAGCGTTGTGCTGTTTGTGCGTTTAACGCTAAAGCAAAGTTTCTCATGTTATATTTTTGTATTTAGAGCCAGTACTCTTTTGTGAAAAATGGAAAAAGATTTGACTACCACACCCCTTCAGAGCATCTCATTTCACCAAGAAAGCCTGGCCTGTCTACACGCGATCACGGTTGTCTCAAAGACTTGTTTGAAATTCGCTTAGCATCAGATAGAACTGCATCTTGTAGTCCTCTTACCGAAGCAATTTATCAAACATACCGAAACGGCCAATACGCAAATATCTCGATCAAAGCTCATCAAGATGCGATCTCTTTTCTCAATGCTGCTTTGAACTCTGAACACTTTATGGACACTCGCAAGCTTTGGTCGCTGCCAGGAGAGAGCAGATTTATTGATATGATGCGCCATGTACTCACTGACTACTTTCAATCATGTCGTCGATCAACACCTATTGACCCAAGCCAGGAGCGTACATTTTTCTGCGAGATAATTGTCCCCATCTTGAGGCATTTCGGTGTATTGATTGGCAATCTCAGTGGTTCATGGTGAGTGTCCCCTCCCCCCTATTTGGATTGATTGCTAATGAAATTATTACATTTCAATTAAGGTGCGAGAAACAATTGGTCGAATCAAGAAGAGTTTGGTTACCTCTCAAGGATTTTAGAGCTTCAGGAATCAACAGAAAGCTCTTGGATGGTATCCTTAGCAATGAGCAAGAAACGATGGCAGTGATTGAGGAATCTTCAGGGTACGTAAGCGGCTTCCAGAATACGTCCAACTCTGAATTGCGTCTTCCTTTTTTTTTTGATAGAGCTGAGTCAACCTCGCACAATGTTGATGATACATTTAAGCAACTTAAAAGCACATCTGACTTTCTGAAATATATCATGTCCAAGTACAAAGCCGCTGCTTTGAGAACAATGATGGAACTGAAGATCCCTTGTGTTACAATTATCGACAACTGCTTGACACTCTGTATCACTTCTGTACATGACAAAGCAAAATGGAGATTTGTCGAGGCTAGAACCTGCATCATTCCAACCACTGCCCGTGACAAAAAAGAATGGATCAAGGTCTTTGAGCTCCTTGCTTTTCTCAAAGATGTTGTGGAACAGTCTCTAGATGTCCTTGATCAAATGGAGAATGAAGCGTTAGGTTATGTGGAACTAGGTTCTGGGGAGCGTCTTGTAAAAGACTACTTTCTCTAATTTTTTTTATATCTGTCAATAGTTGTAGATACAGTTGCATGGGATTAGATTTCACATCAGCATATATACCCATTTAAATAAAGCTACCCCCTCATACTATGCATCATACAACTACTATGATAACATCAGGCGGAAATAAATCCTAACCTTGTAAACAATGCTTAAATCAATCAACGCAGCAAAAATAGCCTAACAGTAGTAACAGTCGGTCTGCATACCAAAAAGTCATGCCTTTTTTTTTAGTTCGAGAAGGGATGATTGATTTTTGCTGGTGGCAAAATACGTTAAACATCAATCGACATTTTCAAGATTAGTCAAATTCTAAAATCGATTTACTATATCTACTTTGCCGGCAAATTCGACTATGTAAGTCGCGACAATCATCTCGTATACTTTCTTATACATTCTTGGAGTACTTTTCAAAACGCATCCAATGATGCCAACTAATAATAGGTGTTTTGAAGGAGCCTAGCGCTATTAAGCAATTTCTAAAATATGAAATGACGTTTTTGGTCTGAATGTCGAAAATCGCAAACAAGGTTTTGGCTATCTCTCTACCGGCAAAGGTAGCAACCAATATACATAGAGTATATGCTCATTCATGAATCAGGTAACCAAGCAAGAAGCAGATGTAATAACAGCCTCAGTTACCATTTTTCTAAACATATTCTGTCCATATTCGTCCATGTATGATACGCAAGTTTATTGTCTCTATCTTGTTGCATCAAGCACACTAATTCTACGAAAAAGTAACTGGATCAAACAGTCTGTCTATGTACTACTGTATGAAAAAAGCCCTAGCACACCACGCATTTTCCATCCTTTTCTTTCAATGATAGCAGTTTTGCCAATTGGATTTGCTCCCTGTCTGTAATATTTCCTTGTTTCGCCTTGGCTTGTAGTCGAGCAATGTCTTGTTTTCTTTGACTAGCTGTGTTGACTCGATCCCTTCTCTGTCTTTCCATTTCTGCCCTGGATGGCTGCTGTTGTTGTGTTGGTTTCGATGTGTGATTGAACGGATTCATTTTCATCATGGGAGTCGCTGCTTTGACTGGCTTTCCTTTGCACTGATGATCAACTTCTAATCGATGTTTGACACAAAATGAAAGCCCACATTCAGGACAGTGCATTGGCACCAACATTTTTGTTGTACATCCCTTTTTGCGACATGTATTGTCGTTTTTGGGCTCCAAATCCGAGCAATTGCTTTGTATATGCTGATTCATCTGGAAAAAAAAACGCTCATAAATACCTCTCCCAAAATGGGACATGTGCTACAACTTACTCTAATGTTTGGATCGTCGCCTCGATTTACCGGCACTGGTTTCTCGCAAATTGGGCATATGGGCACTCTAAATCGAAGTGGGTAATGAGTATATGCACTTGTCTATTGTCATACATTAATAATTTACCGAACATCCATGCTTGGATCATTGAGACTAGGACAATCATGCGCTTGCAGTTTGAAGTGATCTTGACTGAACCAGAAAGGTTATATTCTTGTTTGTAATTCCCCAGATACGATGCCACTTACCAGAATACCTTTTTGCAGTTTACACAAGTATAAGGTAGAAAGTCTATGACTCGATTCGTCAGTATCTCAAGATCAATGGGACCCATGCACACCTACCATACAAATTGCAGCTTTTAGCTGTGCAGCGTTTGCCAAGTTCAGGGAATTCCATTACGTATTCAATGTATTAATGAATAAAAGAGAAAAGAAGGAAAGAAATTACAGGAACATGCTCTTTGTATTTCTATTTTGGGCTGGATTCCAATTGGCACAATCCGTAGTAGTAAATGAATCATCCTTGATTGCATAAGCAAAACGTGTATACGCAATCAAATGCATGATGTGGAATCCAATGAAAGTGGGTCATATGTATATTTTGCTTATGCTTGGTTTCGGCGCACTACAAAGGCTCCATATAGACTACAGTCTTTGAAATTGCACTTTCTTCTCGAAACATCCATAACGAGCTCATTTGCCAAGATTTGTAATATTCACATCCGTTACATAGCGACCGCAGTTCCTCGTATCCATGTCCAGAACACTCATAGCGACACAAACAGCTAGTTGCTGTAGTATTGATCATGGCATTGGTAACTGAATTTGGCTCAAATCAAAGAAGCATCTCTCTCAGTGACCGTTGATACTTTCGAGTTGAACTTCTGAGCCATAATAAAACACGTTTATTCAGTGTGGATCCGACCTGCTTTTTCTGTTTGTTTGATATACCAATCCTTTTGTCATCATGGCTACACTCTCTGACGATACTATCCGCAAGGTAATAGTACTGAAACCAGCCATCTAACAAAGATACTCACCTATCCTAGGTCTTTGTGGAATTACAAAGCAAATTCATCCATAGTCAACAACAAGCGAATACAGTAAAGGCTCAAATAGCAGGCAAACAACGCGAGCGCAAGCTAGCAGAACTTACCAGACGTGAATTGGATGGTTTGGATGACAATACCAAGACTTATAAACCTATTGGAAAAATGTAAGCACCCCTCTAAATATGATATACATTGTAGTGTTGACACTCTATCTTCCAGGTTCATTCAAAGCCCATTGAGCGATATGAAGAAACAATACGTAGACTCGATTGCAACAGCAGATGCAGATATCAAGAACTTGGAAAAGACACAAAAGTATTGGGAAAGATCAGCTTCTGATGCTCAAGGCAATCTCAAGGATATTCTTCAAGGTCCTAGAACTTGAGAATGGATTTAATAAAAGGGTTTATTTTGATGCGTGCAAGTAGGACATATTGTATATATATTTATATATTTATGAAAATTACGATATTATTCAAGTAGGGTTTGTGGTAGAATAAGGACAAGGATGAAAGGAAAGGCGCAGATGTGTGTGTGAAGGGGGGGAGCTGCTGTAGAGGAAATGGAGACAGGGGAGAGAGCTTTGCGTTTGTGTGTGGGATAGCATTAGGGTGACAAAGGGATATATAAGAATACTGTAACATAAGAGAAAAGGATCGGGTTGAATTATAAATCAAAGGTGCCTCGCAAAATTTGAGATGTTTTGGTATGAAGAT
Organism: Mucor ambiguus; assembly: GCA_000950595.1. Classification (NCBI taxonomy): domain Eukaryota; kingdom Fungi; phylum Mucoromycota; class Mucoromycetes; order Mucorales; family Mucoraceae; genus Mucor; species Mucor ambiguus. The sequence goes on along the minus strand of DF836321.1, from coordinate 5,820 downwards.
AATGTCTGACGCCTACAACAGCAGTAGAAGGATTACTGTTACTATCACCACTCGCGCTGCTTTCACCACTGAACGTGCTGCTATTACTGCTATGAACGAGATGCTGTGATGGGCTTGTGTTATTTGCGCCACTGTTACGACTCGCCTTCTCCATTTCCTTGGTCGTCTTTGCACCTACACGTTTGAGATATTCAGCAATGGACTTGAGTCCTCCTGATTTAGCAAGATCCAGTGGGGTTGGCACTTGTTTCAATATGTAAGGGTTTGGGTAGACACCCAGCTCCCCTACCAGTTTAGCAATCACTTTCAGCTTTCGATTGCGAACAGCATAGTGGAGTGGAGTCTCGCCCTTCTTGTCTCTTGGGTCTGGTCTGGTTTGACAGTCTCTGACAAACAAGGTGATGAGACGAGTCTTGCCAGTGATACAAGCATAATGCAGTGGTGTAGCTCCTAATGCTCTAATAAGTCGAGATGGCCGAATGACACGCTTAGGGAACTTACCATTGTCGTCTTCCATGTCCAGCAGTGCATTTTGAGATAATCTCAGTATGTAGCCTGCCATCTCATCTGATCCACTCTGAACAGCGGCATGAAGTGCATTTTCTCCGTAGGGTCCACGGTCATTCAGAATGCTGGCACCACCGTGTTCTATCAGTAGCCGAACACCATTCATATAGCCTAATTTAGCTGCCAGTACAATAGGAGTGATCCTGTCCTCCTTCTTGGATGTCAGTGGGTAGACGCTTGTTTTTGCTCCTGCATCAATGACTCTCTGTAAAGCAGATGTGTTTTTGACTGCAATCAATGCATGGATGAGACCATATCCCTCTTTGACGCTCTTGACAGAATCTGAGTTCTTTGCAACATTTGGATTTCCACCACGGCGAATGTAGTTGCTAAGCTAAACGGGTCAGTGTCCTGTTTTCTCGAGGTGGATTCATAGATGCTTACCCTACGAGCGCATCGACACCTGCCTTGTCTGCTTTACCCCTCGCAATCGTGTTCCAAAAGCCATCACCGCAAGCAAAAGTCAAAATGTCACCTGGTGGTGTTTCAGGATTCTTGGTAGCTGATGCTATTGCCGCACCGTTGTTGCTATAGCTGCTAGGCGACTTTAGGGAAAGAGGAGAGGGGACAGGAGTGATGTTAGGGGAGAGAGGCAAAGTGGAAGAGTCAGGATCAGACAAGGCAGAATAGAGTTCAAATTCGTTATTATTATTAATATTAATATCTTCATCGTTATCACTATCTACGAGCAAGTGGGAGTCAAATAAGATGGGATCAATGGTTTCATCTACCAGCGAGAACGACTGCCGTATAGACGACGAGCAAGATGACGATGACCGTGCAGATGACGATGACACGAAGCTTTTGGACGAGATACAGCTTGCATTGCTTGATAGGATAGACCGCCTTCGGCTATTGTAGATTGCCTTTTGTTGCTGCAGCTGCTCGAGTCTTGACTTGTAGAGCTGTGTCTCTTTCAGCGACCGTTCGTAGTTCTGTGATTGCACGTTGAGGCGATGCTCCGATTTCTTTCTGGCCTTTTCCAGCTGATCCAGTGCGTCGATCATGGCATCATGCTTTTCTGTCCAGCAAGTGACAATCTTGTCCATGGCCAGTTTCAGCTTCTGTTGAAGATCGTCGCAATCAACTTGATTGATTATCTCTCTTAGCTGCTTTTCATGCTCGGCTTCTTGGTATTTTCGATGAAAGACGAGACGTGTGGGTGATTTGATGGAGGAGGGTGATGGCAGCGGTGGGACGGGTGGTAGCGATAGTTTTTGATAGTATTCTTCGTTTGTAGCCATGCTGATAATAAATAGAAAGAATGATAAAAGTAGAAAGACAAAAGCGAGTCTGGCAGTATATTCTTTATATCTTTTGTCTCTTCACCTTCTGAGCAGCCCACCCCCTTTTCTTTATAATATGAAGTGATAATCCCAAAATTTCAATTGGGCCAAATGATGCCTGATGATAGCCCCTTTTTCTGTTTTTTTGCGATAATAAATACACTTGCGAGGAGTTGCTAAGCAGGTTGGTTTTGTCATGTATGCACCCTATAAGAGCAGCGCATGCAATGAGAGAGGTATACATGTTTATTCTTCTATAGAGTGATCATTGGTATATATATATATATTCTAATCTGCTTCAGTCATTTCCATGCCGTGATAGCCTTGTCTGTTTCTATTTCCCTTGATTCGACTGGTGATGTCTGTGTGAAATGTGGATTAGACTTTGCCGCTCCTTTTTCTTGTAACACTACTAACTTACGTTCCCATCCTCTAGCTATCCATGGTCTAAACTTGACATGGACAAGCCATATCGGAATGGCCAATAACACAATCCCCAACGCAATGGCACTTTCGATAGGGGTTTCTATGAACGGGGTTGTACATAAAAACAGTGCAACCATGCAAAATAAAATGGGTGTTGATAACCAGACACGATAAGGCCTCTTGAGATCGGGCTCAGTGTATCTAAAGATGAGCAGAGACAGCACTGCCAAAAAGTAAAATCTGACGTGGTGTCAGTAACAGTGCCTTACACCAGACCAACACACTTACATCCAGGCTGAGAGCGAGTAAAAGTTCACCAGCATTCTAAAAGAACCAATCATGATCATAACGGTCGTCAGACAAGCCTGTAAGAGTAATGCTAATATGGGCGTCTGTCTTGACTGACTAAGTTTGCCAAAAAAGCTAGGGATATGTCCCTGCTTTGCAGACACATAAATAATACGTGCTCCTGTGAATACACTTGCATTGGCAGACTGCAAACAGAAAAAGGAGAATTTAGCAAAGTAGAACAATGAATATTAAAATTACAACATTTACCCCAAAGCAGCTAAGTGCAACACACACTGCAAAGATGATTCCACCTGCTGGTCCAAATATCTTCTTTCCAAAATCCATGGCCACAGTATTTGTATGCATGACGACTTCAGGTCGCAAAGCAGCCAAGTAAGCTACGTTGGATAGCATGTAGCAAAAGATGACCAGTGGGATGCCAAAGATAATCACTCGCGGCAAATCACGGTGTGGGTCCTTCATCTCGCCAGACACGTAGTTGAGGTTATTCCAACCCTCGTAAGCCCAGAGACCTATCAATTCAATGGGGGTCAGTATACATACCCATCTCTTGCCCAACCTCTGTAGACGGTACCTGAATAAAAAGCCACCGCAAACTGTCCAAAGCTGATGGACCCAAACCCTTCAAACGGGTCTCCTTGCAAGCTATTTCCAACCACCAATCCCTTGTTGGTCAGTACCACCACACCCACCACAGAGATCACAATGGCTGTCAGCACCTTGACCACGGTCAATACGTCTTGCACACGAATACCAGCACGAACAGAGAGCGCATTCACCAACGTCAATACAAGCAAGCAGACAACCGCTAGTAATTTCGGCAAAAACGGAGGGATCACAGAGTCTGCCAGCTCCACAGAGGCATCCGAGTCATGCGGCACATTGAAGAAGTAGGTGTGATATGCAATACGTGAGACATAATCACCAAACACGATGCAAACAATCGCTAAACTGCCAGGCTTCTGTATCACAATCGTAACAAATTCAAACATGAACGAGACAAGACTACCGAATGCTCTGCCTAGATACACTGCCTCACCGCCGTTCATAGGCAGCATGGTGCCTAATTCTGCGTAACACAAGGCACCACACATGGCCAGCAAGCCAGAGATGAGCCACACCACCAGTGCTGTACCATACGCACCTGATGATTCCAAGACAGGCCCTGTACCATTTTGTGATGAGATGTGTCATTCAATGTGATTGCTATGCTCTACTCTTTAGCCTACCTGGAGAACTAAACAAGCCACTGCCAATCATCAACCCCACCACCAGTCCTAATCCATTCCAAAACGACACTTTCTTTTGCAGTTCTGGCCCTCGTGCTTGCGTCTGCGATAATGGGATCATGGGTATAGCTTCAAACGAAAAAACGCTGTTGGAGGAACTGTTGTCATGGTGCGTTAATGGGAGTAGCGTTTGATGGTCATCGTCCATGTCATTGTGTCGATCGTCTTCCTCATCTTGGTCATCTCTGTTGAAGTGGTGTGAGCCAGTGCTAAAAAGTGAGTCAGCGTCGGATTCGTGGATTCGAAATGTTGCGTCCAGTGCTGATTCTTGGTAAATGCTGTCTTGGTTATTGTTCAAAGCCATTGTAGTAGGTCCTCTTTTCTATTCATGGCCTGGTCGCAAAAGTGAGAGAGAGAGGGAGAAAGGGAAAATCAAAAAGCTGTTAATTACAGACGTGTGTGTTGGTATAGGCGATTGAAAATCATCGTGTCTATGTAAGAGCAACAACCACCAAATTTTTAAGGCTTTCTTTTGATTGTCATATTCCCACAAATAATACACACAGAGAATGGATCCAGCAGAGGGAGCAAAAACTGTAGCAACAAAGCCTACAACCACAGTGGAAGCACTCAGACTGGCATTGGAACAGATGGGACTCAGTACAAAGGGACATAAACCAGAACTAAAGCAGAGATACAGAAAAGCACTAAAGAAGAAGAATGAGACAGCTGAAGCAGCCGAAGAAGCTGAAGCACCACCAGAGCCTGTCGAGGATCCAGCAGAAACAAAGTAAATACGCTTTACTCGCATAGATATTGCCTCATGTTAACTTTGAACCAGAAAAAAACAGCCCTTTGATTACTACCTGTTCTTTGATGTGGAGGCCACTTGCGAGGCCAATGGGGGATTCACATTTCCCAACGAGATCATTGAGTTCCCTGTCGTGCTGGTGGATGGCGAGACCTTTGAGATTGTCGATGAATTCAGATCCTACGTCAAACCCACCATCAGCCCTACACTATCCGACTTTTGCAAAGAACTGACAGGCATCTCACAAGAAACCGTGGACAAGAGTCCCATCTTTATCGATGTATTGAACGAGTTTCAAGACTTTATGGCCAAATACGATCTATTTCAATCCAAATCCGCAGCATTTGTGACAGACGGCCCCTTTGACATTCGAGATTTCATCACCAAGCAACTCAAACACAGCAAAATCAAGCCGAGACCTGCGTACTTTGATATGCATTGGGTCAATATTCGCAAAATGTTTCGAGAATTCTACAAGCAAAAGGACAACAAGAACATCAATTTGATGTTGCAACATTTGGGATTGACGTTTCAGGGCAGAGAACACTCGGGTTTGGATGATGCGAGGAATTTAGTGGCTATTGGCAAAAAGATGCACGAGGAGGGCTGTATATTCAAAACCAACTGTTGGTTTGATCCCAAGAGACACAGAATGTATGATAGAAAGCCGTCGTCGGGAAGGAAGAGAAGATAACAGATGTGTAAATAAAGGCGTAGTGTATGGTTTGTGTAAATATAAATATGGAATGAGAGGGATGATTTTGTCATGCAAGGCTGGAACATCAAGTTTGATACATTGAGGGATTTCCAACATTTAGTCACAGAGCATCATTAAATTGATCAACGTGCCTTGAGCCATCTTCAATTGCATTATTCAAACGATATTAGGAATTACGACTATGGAGCTCGAATCAATGCAATCCCTAGTGACCATTTTACAAGCCAAATCGTGCTAAAAATCTGACAAGCGACAGAGAAAAAGTGAGTCAACTACTCTTTTTAACTCTTCCAATTCAAAATCTTAATGGCCTGGACATCCTCCACAGGATCCATTGTAGCTGGATACATTTCAATCGTATTTTGGCTGGTTGTATTTATACCGTAAATGTTTTTTTTTTTTTCTTCGGCAATCGTCGCTTTGTTGTGATACTAAACAAATGTCAACATTCATACAGACAGCTACAAGAAA
>DF836322.1:169152-191140 GCA_000950595.1 Mucor ambiguus | reverse complement strand
TTTTATTGCACATTATCCTAATTTTGAATAAAGAAGGATTTTAACAGTATTCTGAACCGCTTTTTTACCCCCTTTTTACTGCAACCCTGCTGGGACCATAGGTATTACACTGTCGCTCGTTGTAGAGACAAGGAGATCAGAGAGTCTGGGTATGACAAATGATAGGTAGACTTTTGAAAGCTCATCGAACGGGTATTGGACAATCCAGGTTTTACTGAAATTATACCTGTTGGTCAATTTTCATACAGGAATTAAGTCGTGTGGTGTTTAATAAAGCAACTTTTTGGGGTTGCAGTAGCTCAAAATCTCTAATGAATCATGGCTATGTTTATCATTTGGAGTGAAAGCTTGGTAAATTGATAATTACTTTTCTTCTGCTTACTATGAAAAGTACAAATGAGTTGGTTGAGGCTACAAAAATGTCTCACAAAATTGAACGATTTACCCGAAGCAAGAAGGAGAAATGAGTATTTTAGCTGGCTGTATATTCCGTAGTTTGAGCCTTTGAGAATACGATCTCCCTTTAAATGTGAACAAATGTATATCAAGATAGACTTGGTTTGGTCAGTTATTTGGCTCTATAATAATAGAAGTTGGCTTTCTTGGATTTAATGTCGCACGCCAAGTGATGCATTTGGCCTGAAAACTTGTATAAAAGCGGGAGGCAGCAACAACATCTGCTGTGGTTTTTCAGAAACATTTACATTTACAAAATGCAAAAATCTTTCATATCTATTGCTTTGCTCTTGGTCGCCTTCTTGTTTTCTGTTACTCAGATTGCAGCAGCTTCTGTCGAGACTCAAAATGACAATGCGGAGGTCAAGAAAGCAAGTTTCCCTGTATATGATATTTATAGATCTATGTATGATCAGTATTATAACCGCTGGGCTGCTCATGCCATGAGGATGTGAGTTGCTAACCTTTGGAGGTGTACGATTGATTTGGCTGATCCCATCTTATTTATAGGAATAGAGAGACAGAACCTGCTCAATTCCCCCCTTTTCCTCCATTCCCACCTCCACCTACCTTCCCTCCTTTCCCTCCATTTCCTCCTCACGTTAATACTTTAGCGTAAGTTTAAGGCTTGTGATTCAAATAACATTGTATTATATTTGCTAAAAAAAGTGTTGATGATATTTAGTGAGAGAGATGTTGGAGCCGAACAATTCCCTCCTTTCCCTCCTTTCCCCCCTCCACCTACCTTTCCTCCATTCCCTCCATTTCCCCCTCGCTCTTAACCTCAGACAGCATCTCAATGGCCTTGTGATTTTAATATTATTGAAATCCGAGGAGCTGGTTACTCTTTAGCAACCTAAACCCTTCTCTTATATGCAATAAACTTTCGTTAAACAGTATTCACGTCTACCATCGTCTTGTGTATATATCTTCTTTCGAAGCTAATATGTGATTTTGAATTATTCTTGATAAACATCGTCTTATTTTTGACTGCAATCAGCAAAACACCACCACTGATTGAAATATCGCTAATTTCTTGAATAAATTCATAGAATTAAACATAGAATAGCTGATAAAACTGTCAGATATATGCCATGTCTTTTGTCATATACGCTAAAATTGTTAACATATAGCAAATATAGTCGTCTTGTCATGGTTGAAGTGTGCAATGATTGTCACAAAGCCTTTCTCTTGTCATTTTAAGCGTCATGTCCACAAGATTCTACCACCTTTATGATTCCATGAAAAAAGGGGTTGAGTTACATTCAACAGTGGAAAGTTACTTTTTTGAGTGCGTCACAATCAAATTAATATAATACATCAGTGCTTGATTCAAATCAAACAGAGGCACACCACTTTGAATCACCTGAATCACAAACATCTATGTGTATATTTGCTTAACCTCCATTGCAATGTATCACTCCTCCTTTAATACGACGCTGCAACCTGGTTTGACTACTTCCTTTAATGCCATTATTATTAGCTTTACATGGTTCTTGATATATCAGACCTTACATTTGTATAAAAGCGAGAGACTTTGGCAGCAATATTGAGCTAATTCAGTCTACTCTTCAAAAGCAAAATGTTCAGACTTTCAAAATCCGTTGCCATCCTCTTGGTTGCCTTCTTGGTTACTCTAATTCATGTATCGGCAGCTCCAGTTGAGCGTCCAGTCATTAGCGCTGCTGAAACATCTGATACTGAGAAAGCAAGTTTCAACACTTTGTATGACATGTACAAGCCTCTCTATGATCAATACTACGCTCAGTTGGCCTCCAATTCTCTTGTGTAAGTTTTCAACTTCTTGTTGAAATGAAAAATGTGGTGATGACTAATGCTCTTGCAATTATTTCTAGTGCTAGAAGCCACGAAAACGATGACCATGATGAATGTGATGATGACGATTCTTGTAATGACAGTGATGATTGGCATGATGAGTGCCATGATGATGACTCTTGCGACAATGAGCATGATGATTGTCATGAAGATGACTCGTGCGATGATGGTCATGATAGCCATGAAGAGAGCATTGAGACTGGATCAATCTCTGCCACTTCTGGTACTTCCGCTACTGTAATTTATCCTCCCTTCCCACCACTCCCACCTTTTCCTTCATTCCCCCCTCCACCTACCTTCCCTCCATTTCCTCCATTTCCTCCGTCTTCTTAGGTTTTAGTACTGCAATTACACTTTGGTCCCCATATCTCTTTAAACCCTAGCAATTGATCACGTTAGCACCATGAGCCATTCTCTTCGTATAATAAAGGAATCAAACTTTGATTTGAAACGTTCAGGCTTGAAGGCTATAAATAGCTATTTAGAATAATTGCATTTCAATCCTTTTTTCTCTTTGATTGAATTATAGCAATGCTTGCTTATCAATAGATGTTTTATTGGTGTCAAAAGCATCAATGCTATTATATTTAAACTACAACAGTGTCTCGATGGAATACCGTTGCTACCAGCTTCCAGCGGAAGACTAATGTGGTTACCAATTCATACAATCCAACTAACAAGATGATGGGGGAATAGATAATGTACCAGAGTACTTGATGTGCCTTTTCAATCCAGATAACAGGAGATTGACGTTTCAACACTACACGAGCAAACCAGCGAATGGTACCAAAGATCAGATCAATCACAATGCTTGGGATAAAGGCATTCAATACAGGGTTTGACTTGAGACAGCGATTGATAACCCAGTTGCGCTTTACAATATCAATGCGAGCGTTGATTTCCAAAATTGTGCTCAAGAACGAAGCAGTTAGCAATGATCCAAGGATGACCACCGTCAAAAAGAGGTACACGGCAAGTAAAAGACCAGCCACTTGGGGTTGATAAAACAGAGTGTCACCAATCTCGGGAGCACTGATTGAACAAGTTCATGTTAGCATCTACTACCTTGTTAATCTACTTGTGCATGTACTTACTGGAGAGCACCGAGGATTAACAAACGCAGCATGGCCAGAGGATGAATATCGTTGAATTGCAGTGCACCCAAAGCCACCCAGAAGCCAATGATGACAAAAATACCAAGAGCGAATACCCAAAGACTGTTGACAAAACATTGATGCAAAACGTAGTTGGTCTTTGCCGTGCTCCAACACAAGTCAGTAGATGTTGTAAAGACACGGAAGAACATCAAAGGAGTAGCCAGGATCAACAAGGTGAATGAAAAATTGAGGAAATAATACTCGTCTTCAATGCTTTCAACTACAAGCAACGTGAAGAATCGAATGATGAAAGAGGACACCAGGAGGCCAACAGTGAGCAAAGAAATGTATGACGAGATCTTTTTGAGGTATGTGAAGGGTTGTGTCCATAGTTTGAACAGTTCAGCAAGCAGATCAGAGACGACAAGGACATAGTAAATGTACTCGTAAGAAAAGGGAGTATCTGAGGTGTATTCAATGTTGGAGACAGTAGCCAAGTGGAAAGCGAGGTAGATCAAGGCAGAGAACAAGGCAAGCAGAGTCTGGTATCTTGCACTGGGCCAACGAGCTAAAAAGTCAACAAATGTACGCCAAATGACAAACCATGCAAAGTTCTTTTTAGGAGGCTCCTCGCTAGCCTTCATTCCTGAATTGTGCACCCAAATATTGCTAGGATGCTTGGGATCTTGACGCCAATTGGGACCTGATTGCCACAGATCCTAGTCCAAATCCCTATTTTAGCACGCACTCTAGTAGAAATTGCCAGAACACACAAACCTCGATCACACGCTGAACGCGCGCATCATTCAGAATCAGTTGACTATCGTTTTCTACAGCCCATTCCAGAGCTATAGAGAGTATTTAGTAGTCAGTTCCATCCAATACGCAATAGGCTACTTGCCTGATTTGTTATTTAGCCACTTGTTTGTCAACATTTCATACAGGACGACATGAGAGGCAGACTTATCCTGCACCTTGAGTCCAAGATTCAAGGTGGACAAAGCCAGAGACTGCAGAGAGACATCAGTTTCAACAGAATGACCGGAAGACTGCCGACGTTCGTGTAACAGGGCCAAAACGGCACAGACAGAAGCGTTTTTAGCTACATCAAATACGCTTTCGGCAGATGAGGGGAGTTTTTCTCCTTGCTTCTTTTGTTTCACAACAGTTACATTAGCCCCACCACCACTATGCGATGTTGAGTTGCCATGGCCGTTATTGAGCAAAGTAGTCGTTGTGGTTGTAGTTGTCGTTGCAGTGTTATTTCCTCCATTGGCAAACAAACTAGCAGAAGAGCTGTTGTTGCTTCCTGCTGCCCATCCATGCTTTCTCTTCCATTTATCAGTAGCAAATTTGAGAGCATCCACCGCATAATCCCTCTTTCTCAAGTGCTTGCCACCTTGGTCAGATTCAGCCGATTTAGCACCATCAATGGACCATTCGCTCAATTTCTTCTTGAGCAAGATGCGTGTACTGCCAGTATCGCTGTCGCTGTCACTGCTGCTGCTGCTACTAGAAGAGGAGGAAGAGGGGGCTGGTACAGCGGCATCGCCACGTTGGCTTTGCTTTTCCTTGCGTCTCTGCTTCTTTTCATCAAGCAAGGCACGCTCCTGCTGCTTCTTCTTGATCTCGCTAAACACCAGGATGTCTTGAATCTTTTCCGTGAGCTGATGTGTGGGAATAGCGGGTTGTCCAGCCGAAATGACATTATTGTACAAATGACGTGTGGTGGTAATAGCTGCGTTCCCATTGCCATTCAAAAAGTGATGATGGCTCTCCTGAGATGAAGTACCCATAGTGATCACCGTCTGACTTGTAGTCGATGACTCTTGATGCACTTCTTCTCGGGTACTGTAGCTCGTGGTTGATGTATTCAGGAGTCTTGTGCGCTCAGATGTACCAGTAGGCACAGGAGAGCCTGGAATGTTATCAGACATGTTTTGGAGTGAGAGAAGGATAAATAGAAGAGGTAAAAGAGAGAGAGAAACAAGAAGAAAAGGAATTACTGGAAACTAATGAGCATCAAACTTTCATGCTGTGAAACTGTAAATTGGCGTAAAAATATTTTGTTTATTATGTATGTGGTAGGGTGTACAAATATGATGTAGTAAGGTATACATGTATGAGACAGTTAGCTGACAGTATCTACTAGCTATCAGCTAAAGAGGATGAAAGATTAAGGGATATATATATATATAGTCTATGTCTATGCGTAGGTTTACATATTAGAGAAAAATGAGCCTGTCATTTTCCATTTGAGGAGTACACAAATAAGGGATCCAAAAAGGTATACAGCTCCAGAAAACATTTGTACACCGATATAGCCATTACCAGGTGTGGCCTCTTGGATGGCAGATGCAACAGGTGGTCCAGTGGCAGCAACCGCACTCACAATAAACAGAATGGACAACCCAGATGAAAGGTTATCAGGGCTGACGACCGCGGCTGTGATGGGTGGGGCAAGAGCGTAGTAGATACCACATGTGAAGCCAAACAGAACAGCAAATGCCATCAAGGAGCCATATGTCGTTGCAAAGGGCCACAAAAGCATGCAAATGAGACCTGCAAAAGTCGATGCGAGTATATACATGTTCAATCGGCCAATGCGATCAGCAAAGTAACCGAGAACAAGACGGCCAATGGCGTTCATGGCGCATGCAACACCGACGATATTGGACGAATCAGCAGGGCTGATACCGTAAGATGAGCAGTACTTTGGCAAGTAAAAAAGAGGGATCAGATAGCCAGTAAGAGCAATGACCACGCCAAACAACATGATTACGAAATCGACATCTTTCAACATGGAGAGCTTGATGGGCGAACGAATAGGTTGCTTGTTGTGTCCTGGAGGCAAACGAGTACGAATCAATAACGAGGCAAGGATACAGATACCAAAAGCCATCAAACCGACAATACGATAAGCCCAAGGAAGGCCGTATTTCTCAACAAGAGACGTGACCATGGGACTCAGGGCCAGTCCACCAAAACCAGAGCCAGCTGAACTGATACCCATAGCAGTACCACGTCGCGTAGTGAACCATTGAGGAATCACAGCAACAATAGACATGTACACTAAAGAAGCACCAATACCAAACAAGACGCCCTGAGTCAAGTAAAGATGCCATACTTCTGTGCTAAAGCCAGCCAAGATGATGCCCAATGACATGAGAACACTGCCAATAACCATTGTGAGACGAGCACCCAAAGGAGCCAATAATGGACTGATGGGAGTAAATACGTTCAAGCAGACAATCAAAGTAGAGCCAACACCCATCAATTCAATGGTAGTCGCTTTATCTTTAAGGATAGTTGTGGCGTATGCATTTGAAAAGACACCTAAAAGAGGCATTTATGAGTAAGTAAAGTTAAACATTTAGCCGTGAAGGGATAGAAAGTTTACCCCAAATGGAAGCGGTGCCAAACATGACAAAATTGATAAGAAAGCCTACAATCGCTACAACCCTGGATCAAGAATAAAATTAGATCAGTAAATTGATATGCGTTGGTTTGTATACTTGAGCTTACCATCCATAGCCACCATCTGGAATGCCTTTGTAAAAAGCGTCTTCAGGCAACTCGATAATGCTGGCAATAGTGACATCTAGACGGACATGTTGGCATACATTGATCTGCACAGCAATGAGGTGACCAACTTACTTGTCTTGCGTGTTTCTAAAACATCTAATCCACCTGTCTCTGGATCGTATTTCTCGGTTTTGACAGTAGACACTTTTTCCAGATCAGATGTTGGATGAGCCTGACTGTTGTTATTGTTGTAAGGTGTCAATGTCAAATCATTTGCTTCATCATAGGTTAAGGAGGATCGCTGTGATAACTGATCGACATCCTCTGTAAAGATTTCGTTTTGATATCTGGTTGGTTTCTCCATTCTGTGTTGAAGTAGAAAAACGATGTTGCGCCAAGCGTAGAAATCTATGGAAAAAAAAATTTTAAATCAAATGCTAGCATGTATCCTTTTTATACATGTTTGATAAGGATCCGCTTTAAACGTTTTAGACAAGGAACTAGATTGTTTAACCGGTTCATTTGTTGAAATCAGCTTGTGTCTGATCTTGTACGGAGCGATGGACTTGAATCCAAAAGATTCAGTCCATGTGTATCACCGCTGTCCTGTATAATCAGTGCTTTGAACTGATCTGGTGTTCGCTCAAAGGGTTATCAGCGATTGCGGTTCTCAGGAATTTGATCTGAATGAAATCATCGCCTTTATGTTTTGCCTTGAAGCGTAATTGTGTGTAACCAAAGCATGTATTCTTTCTGTTGGCTGTACTAAACGATACCCTTGGGAGATGAGTAATACATGCTTGCATGCGTTTCGATTTCTAATCGTTTGTATCAGGAGTTTCTTATTGCATGTTTGCATCTCTACGCTCTTACCTTAATATCAAATGAGATGGATCACCATCAACCAGGGATATGCTTCCCGATAAGAAAAACATACCCCATGATTCAATCTGCAATCAAGGTGAAGCACTTACCATGCTCCCACAGCGTTTTAAAGTTTAATTGAAGCATTAGAGAACCTATACGAGAATTGAATAAAAGGGAGAATGATCTCCCTTTTTCAAATATGCTAATCATGACAATGGTTACTTTGAGCTCCTCTTTTAACTGAGTGTTCGGGACACTCAAAGTATGAGCCAAACCATTTGTATTGTTCTTGATTCAATATGTAGCAACTGCTCTTTGTTATTGAACAGCTATCATTCTAGCCAACACTATGGCGATACTGCCTGTAACATATGAACCTAGTCATCGCTATCAATGAGATCCACTGCTTGTAAGCATAAACACAGAGCTCACTAAATTAGTGCACATCTCTCTTCTGAAATGGCAGATGATCATTTGTTCTAAAAAGTATACGGTTCCATAGAATCGGCACTTCCCAATGAAAATATCTCACCGCGAAATCCAGATCCATCAAGCCATGCGGTAGCACTATTAATTCTATTATTGCATTAAACATGAGAAGTTGCCCTGATAGCATATCAAGAGATCAACCAGAAGAAAGACATGCTTTAAAAGGGGAAAAACGTTGGCGTTTCGTATAATGTATAAAAAGTTGGTGTTGACTAAACGCTTGCAAGCTTTTATTAAGGTAAGGCTACGAAATTCATTGGCGAGTATCAAAGTTAAACGTTGAGCCCATTACAAGCATAGTAGGTGGATTTGCATTCATGAAGCTTTTCGCGCGCATTATTGGCCCGAACCCTGCTTTATATAGAATAAAGATGGAAATTTTCCCACGATAACCAATAGATGCTTACAGATTTTGTGCTGCTGGATTCTTGATTTCGATCCTGTACCCGATAATATCCATAGCATTGTGCACTGAGTGATGATGAGGGCTTTTTACCGCTTTTGTCGGTGTTTGAACTATTCTGTGCTGTGAAAATCCTTGTGGCCAAATCCGACTTGATTTAACATCCTTTAAATGTTTTTGCCAGATTCGACTATATAACTCGCGCTTTTCATGCCTTACTTCTTAATACATTCATGGAGAACTGAGCAAGCCGCATCTCATGATGCTATTTACATTTTAATTTCTGAATAGAAGTACCAAGTAAATTTCAAAAATATGAAAAGTAGTTTTCTGTCAAAATGCCGATATTTTACATACAAAGTCTCACAAATGGAACTTTTGGTGTTGAGTTGAACCTGTAGGGTCATTTTGATCTGATATGTATCATAGAGAAAAATGTCGCTTTTAGGGTGAAAAACACGATCATTTGATTTTCAAGCATTTTCCCTTGCTAGTACTCATGAAAAAATGGAGATTTTCATCGATTTGTCATGACCCCAAAAAAAAAGAGATAAAGCATCAGGACGTAACTGCCACTTGAGCATAACCATTTAGTACCACTCTGGCAATCTAAAACAGCCTATACGGCGAGATATTTGTGTTAGAAAACAGCTATGTTTAGCTGTTATTTGACATATTGTCAAGGAGCCAGATGTGATTTCAGTATGAAGCATCCGTGGAAGCACATTGTAATCGTAAATCGGAATGTCGCACATTTTATTATGAATGTCGAGTTATGACCTGTACTTGCTTCTTTAGGATGATCAAGTAGAGTAGACGCACTGGATGTTACAGTATATTGGTAAATTTGCCGTACTTTCGTAGAAATGACCGGTGCCACATCTTAATCTCTGTATATGGCGACAGTTGTATGCGCTGCTATTTTTTTTTCATCAATTCTGTTAAGTTACTAATCATTGCTTAAATATGCAACCAAAATTTTGTAAATGCTCGTTTTTTTGCCTTGGCTTTCTTCCTCAGTGTCGCTTTTTTCTTTAAATGCGGTTCCCTGTTGTGATGTAGCATGCTGCGGACCAGTATTTGAAGCAGGAGGGCCTATATGTCTTCTAGTCGCGGTACGTACCAGGCTAAGCATATAGACCTTCTACCCAGAAGCTCACGTCAACTCTTTCGCTTACAATCAGTGCAAGTACTAGTACAGGATTCTAGTTGAACCTTCGCTCCCAACCCCTCCCTCATCATTTATTCATTGGCATCTTCTTTCTGCTACCTCACTCTTTTATCTTTGCTTATCGGAAATACCTTTTAGAATCTATGGCCTCTGCATCTTAAGGGTAGATTCTGTTGATCAATATTTACATAATCTTGAAACCCAAATCAGGCTCATTATCTTGAATATGCAGATCCAGCATGACTAAGCAATCAAATTAAGCAGATCGCGTCCTGGTGATGAGTTGTTATTTGAAGCTTTTTGTTACACATTTTCCCGCCCACAAATTTCCCTTTCCCCTTGAAAATGACAAGCACGTTCAGTCTGCTCAATGAGAGATCACATGCTAAAGTTTTTCTTCTAGTTCATTTCTATATTAAACTTGCATAAATGCAAATGTAACGTACTTGCAGCTAGGTAAGTTGATAGACAAAAGCAGTTAATCTTGTAAATCTGAATGTACGACATTGGAAATAAATGAGTATGAATTCAAGATATAAAGTGATGATTTATTGAATAGAATCATGGAATAGATAGTTAAAACTCATTAGTAGATATGCACCTAAAATGATGAGTACCAAATTAAACAGATTTAGCGATTTGGACTTGAGGAACCTTTTGGTTGAAGACAACATAGTTGTTCTTCAAGAAGACATCACCCAAGATAGCAAAATCAAGGCCGGCGTAACCAAAGGATGCATAACAAGTGGAACCACTTTGTTCAAAGATAAGGGAGTCAACAGGAACTTGGAATTGAGCACCGTTGATGGCGAAGTTAAGAGGCTTGAAGTTGGCAGTGTTACAGCTGATAGTGTAAGTACCATCACCGTTGTCAGTGGCACCGTATTGAGCAGCGACCTTGTTGGCAATGGATTGGGTGAAGAGCAAGAGAGTGGTACCAGTATCAAGGATACCGCTGAAAGTACTAGAAACAGATGTAGTACCAACCTTGAGACTATCAACATTGATACTGTACCAGCCTTGAGACTTATCAACAGGAACAGTAGTCAAGGTACCAGTGTAATGGTTGGGGTTGGAGCCACCGAACAAGTATTCACCGCCACCGCCGTTACTAGCCTTACCGAGCCAGACACCAAAGACAGGGGAAGAGATCAAACCTTGGCTGATCAAGTTGTCGACAGGAGTCTTGATACCAGCGACAGTAGTAATGGTGTCGAAACCGAGACCCATGAGACCATCAATAGGGTCACTGGCGAAACTGCTGGATTCCTTCTTGGCCAAATTGATAGTTTGGCTCTTGATAACGAGACCACCCAAATTGACAGTATCCTTAGCCAAGACACCACTGGCAGTGGAGCCATCACCGTATTGGATGGACCAGGCACGGCCATCAGCGACATAGGTGCTGGACTTGCTGGAATCATAACGAGTGTGAGTGGTACAAGTAGAGCACAAAGTGGAAGCTATCGTATTTGGGGTTAGATAATGAAATCTCTTTTACATTAATATGTGCATGTTTTGTCTTACCAAACCAGAAGTCAGAGGAACCAGTATCAAAGTTGATCTTGAGGGACTGACCAGGAGTACCGACCTTGACAGTACCATAGTATTCAATGTCGTTTTGGTAATCAGTGACGGGAACGGTACCAGTGCCATCAACAGTGTTGCCACCATTGGTGGTAGCATTACCGGGAACGCCATGGAGAGGGTTGATGATGTGCTTGATATACTTTGCGCGAGCCTTAGCAATGGAGCGCTTGATGTTGGGTTGGTAGTTTTCATTCTTGGATAAAGGAATGGAAAGCTTCTTGTTACCACTGGGAGCAGCATCGACTGCCAGAGTCATGACAACCAGAGCGACACAAGAAGAGACTAATGAAAATTTCATTTGAAAGATTGTTTGGAGAAAAAGGGAGAGGAAAGAGGTAGTTTGATTTGAATGATTTGAAATAAGAATTGGAGGCATTGAATCGAATCCTTTTATACGAAATTGAAAGGATTGCTTGACAGGCTAATCGACGAAATTACCATATCCAAGCAGTATTTCTTTATTTGACAACTTTTAGCTGAATATGGTACTTTCTTTTTTCTTGTGGAAGCTCTTATGCAAAGTACACGCAATGCACTCCACTCATTTACGAGATGCTATCAAGGTTTCTAAGCATGAATACGTAAATTAAATTGCATTATATTGTGCGACGATCCATATATAAAGAACGATCGACGTTGGACAAAATAGTGGTAGTGCAAATGCAGTTCATTTAAAACAAAAATATGGAATATATACGATTTATTGCGAATTTTAAAAAAACTAGAGGATTTGGATTCTGAAATGCTTTTGAAGTCTATTTTGGTTCATACCGACCTTTGTGGTATATTCGTGTTGTGTGCGGAGATCCTTGAATGCCTCTGTGGTGCGCATACCATGTCTGCCATTAGTGATCAGCAATCTGTTGTTGTTGGAGTTGCGCATAGATTCGAAAGCAGGTGATTCAGAATATTGACCGATAAGCTTGTTGATCAGAATAGAATCTCGTGTCTAAGATTTAAAATGCCCAAATTAGTTTATTTAGCCTATAAATTACCCATTTTAATCATTTCTTACCTCTTCTGGCTTCAACTTTTGATCGTAGTAACGCTTCATATGACGATGTCCTACCACAGATCCGTTTGGTAATACCAAAGACATTTCATCGTCAGCCAAAGTCAATGATGCTGTGAGGTTCTCAAGTTCTGCGTCAATATCCACCTCTTCATCATCGCCATCAATTTGGGGATAAGATGATGAGAAATCATAGAAATCAACCAATTCAGCAGCATCGTCATCCTCGTCATATGCAATCTTGCAATGTCCCTTGTCGTTCTATTTATCCGCAGTGTTAGTGAATTTGGCCACATTTACCCGGTAAAACTATCGAGCACTTACCATATGCTTTCTAACGGCATCCACTGATCTCATACCTCTGCCCTTGCCGTTACAAAAGATACACACATTACCGACTGTGATTTTTTCACCCAAGTAGCGAATCAATCCTCTTAAATCAACCAAAAATTCAATATCAGGGATGAAAAGACTGTGTACGTTGGTCATATGTGTCATGTTGTCTTCAAACGTCTCTGCTTTGTGGTTACAGAACAAACAATCTGTCTCTTCAAGACGAGGTGCAGTCTTGATCTTTTCATCGATCATAGCCATCATTTCCTCTTCAGTTGTCTCCTCTGTGATTCTCAAATCGACTGGTTTTTCGACGTTGGATTGAACTGAGGCCTCCTTCGTAGGTTGCTCTGCTTGTTGTTGTTGTTTCAATGCTTGCTTGGCAGCGACTTCCTTATGTTTCTTTGATTGCATGTGGTTCTCGTATTGGTTGTTGGTACCGAATGGCTTGCGACAGGTTTGGCAGTAATTGTTTGTTGTTTCAATCACCTTCTTTGCTTCGGCTTCTTTCGTCTCACGAGCTATTCAGCCGAGCATAGGTTAGCTTGGCATATACACTGCCAATCTTATAGATAGTTACCTTCGGTTTTGCTGTTGAATTGCTCAGATGTGACAGGAGGAAGACTCACAACTTTTCTCTTTAAATTGTATCTGTGCCAGTCTGATCTGTAATGGTTTCTTTGGCCCTCGGCGGATTGGAAAGCTACTTGACATGCAAGACAGGTAAACAGACCAGATTGAGGAGTAACTACTTCTTGGTCAGACATTTTACTGTATAAATTAGATGAGATGTATCAATGATAGACGTATAAAAGAAAAAGTTTTTGAATCATACCAACCAAGGAGAAAAAGAAATGGCACCGCCACTCAATCCTTTTCAGTCACATCATGTAGTTTATGCAGGTTGTCAATGATCGAATACTACAAGCAAACGACTAGAGATCGTGGCACAAAACACATTATTAGGCAGCAAAGTGTGATTCTGTACTAATTTTAAGGTATTTCTACTCATTGCATTCCTTGCTACTTTATAATTGCATCTAGAATGGTGGGATGTTGTACCTGAAAAACATGCTAAACAGTCACTGGATAACAAGAACAATGCTTGATCTGATACCACGTTCTCCAAGTTAAATTTTAAATGGCAGGCATTGATACAGCTACTTACTATATGCTGATTCTTGAGGGTACACTGTTACAGAAAGGATTTATCACTGCTAGCTGAAAAATTGAGATGCAAGTCGAGCGTATTTCATTTTTCTAACCATTAAATATGCAAATGTCTTGACTCAAGACCAAGACTAAATCTGGTTGCTAGGCAACAGTATGCCTAAGAACTTGCATGATGACACTATTTGATCAGTTATTTGTGATTCAAATATCTTCTTTCTCTTTCTTCAACTTTTTTACATTCATTATCTGTTGACGTAAGATCAAGCAAGTGGTTGCAGGAAGCTACAAAATCGCAAGGTTCGATGTACATTTTGCCGCTGATAACTTGAATAAATGTATTAGCTTTTTTCTCTTATTCATAAATAAGCAGTGCAGATACTTCATTTGTACGCAATTAATCTACTGCAGTATCCTCGATTAGCAGCACCATGAGGATTGGTATCGTATCAACGTATATGGCGACTTGATTGACTTCATTTTTAGATCAAATGCATTAATATGTGACAAAAAGGTAAAACAAAGCTATTATTCATATACAATACTCCTAATACCATAATCAAACCAATAGGTCCAAATGCCACAGCTTGACGATTAATATCACTAATAGTAATGTTTGGTTCTATGCCTTGGTGCTTGTTTTCTGACTATTATTACCCTGATTAAAAGAGATTGGTAGTTGGGAATTTTATCAAGATCAAATTATAACCGACATCATGATGGAAGGTAGCCTTGTATACAATAACATATCTCCTGCCAGTAGTAGTTTCAAAAATGATCCGGTAGCAAGTTCAGACGTGTCTTCAGTATCCGAGGAGTCTGAGCAGGTGAGACAATTTATGCATCTCTCCAGTAAGATTGATACAGCAGTGATAGAGTTTAGAGCTGAAACCACCGTCAAGTATTAGAGCTGCTGCTTCTCATCGAAAGCAGCCATTTTTCAAAGTGGGCAGAATTCATTGCATGTCAATAAAACAAGATGATGGTTTATAGATTCTAGCAGTAACGTACGGTAAGAAACTACAGCAATCTCTTATCTAATGCCATCGACCGTAAAGTCTGACCTTACCTGTCTAAAAAACTGGTGCTGCCGGTAATGGTTGTATTGCTAAATTAAATTTAATTTGGATACAGAGCCGATATACATGATATCATCCCAACCGTCTTTTCGGTGCCGCCATTGTACATCTGGACCTCATATACACATCAATTAGCACTTGTTCGCCGGGAACACAGCAATGCATTGTACCTGCATACCGCCTCCAAACAAAAAATTATTGCCATTTTAGAGGTAATTGATTATGCAACAAGTCAAAGTGGCTTGCTACACCCCCTCCCACCTCAATCACATCAACTCCGTGGTTGGCTTGCAAACCCCGGATTGTATTACTAGTAGAACGCAATCTCTATTTTTTTTTTCATACCATCAAAAACCATGTCAGCCCCTATAAGATATCAATACCTTATCTCAAGGTAAAATTGAATGTGTGCACAAAATTAAATGAAACACAAACTCATGCCAATGAATAGGTCCGGTGATATTGTATTCTCTCTTACAGTTGGTACATTGGCCTACTTCTTAAACGAAAGAGATAACCCAAGAGCACAAAATGGAAAATCGTTGTTTGAGCTCGTCTCAAGAGCAAGACAAAGAAAGATTGATCAGAGAGAAGCTAACAGAAACCTGTAAATACATTTCAGCCTATTTCAGAACAACACCTCCCCCCTCCTTTATCTACAGAAATAAAATTTTACATAATACGGCATGATGTAGAGTGTTATGCCTTTTGCTATTCCCGAATATAACGATATATAAATGAGTCAAGTAGCAATCTACCTATTTGAAAGCGAGTGCTTTATTCATTGTTCCATGTTACTTTCAGCTGCCGTTAGTTTTGCCTTGACAGCAAGTTTAGTCGTTTGCTCGGCCTCTTCCTCACCCACTCATCTAGACACTGTTACCAGTGATCCGGCTTATTTCTACCTAGATGAACAAGATGTTACATTTGATCGTCAATCCAAAAATATTGTCATTGCAACCTCCATAGGCGGTTCGTCTGTAAGTGTGTAGCATATGCTATCCATGTGCCATCAATAACGCTATCATTAGCATGCAAAATGGGTATTGGAGATTGGAAAAGAACTGGCGGGTCGTGGCCACAATGTGACCTACGTGACAAGAGATGACCATTTGCATTTGGCAGATTCGTATCCAGAGATCAAGGCTGTGTCTGCTGGCAGGGCCGTCTACCCATCAACCATGGCTGACGAAATGCTGGACAAGCCTTTTTACGACATTGCCAAAAGGGTGCGCAAGCTGTTAAATAGTGCTTACACTGAGGAAATGAGGTTTTACCGTCAACATCTCGATATAAAGCCTGATTTCTTCATCTGTGATGCATTCGACGATCCTTGCATCGATACTGCTGTTCAATTCAAAACGCCATTCGCAATTACTTGCTCAGGCCTCCTCTATCAGGACATCAGCGTGCCTTACATAAACGGTCTGGGAACGACAGAGCACAGTACATCTGAAAACATGACTTTATGGCAACGATTCCATCACAAATACGTTGACTTTATAAAGACGCTTTTCTATCTGTACCCAGAACTCAAGGAACTAGATGTACTTCGCCAGCAGTTTGGTATTCCTGCATTGGGCTTGAATCGATTCAAGCAATGGGACAATGCTCTCAAGCTCATCAACTCTTATTTTGGATTTACACCACCACAAGTGCTGGGGCCACTGACACACCTGGTGGGACCTGTCATGACATCCAGACAAACGCCATTGAGCCATGAGGAACAGGCTTTTCTGGATTCGCACTCGAGAGTTGCGTATGTTGCATTCGGTCAGTATGCGGTTCCACGGAAGCGTGCAATTGAGCTATTGATGAGCTCTTTGCTGGATCAAGTCGAGCGCAAGCAGCTGGATGGCATCATTTGGGTGGGTCTCAAGAACCAGGTGGCCAAGTATGAACTCAATAACCCCAATACAGTATGGAAATTCACGACCACGACTTCTACCTTCGACTTGCCTGCACCGTTATTTGAAAACTACCTATCGCAAGATGTGTTTATACCATCATGGGCTAACCAGTTCTCTGTACTGGGACATGCATCAACAGTCTTGTTTGTCAGCCATGGAGGAGCCACCAGTGCGAACGAAGCGACTTTTCATGGCGTGCCTCTGATCGTGCATCCTTTTGTGGGCGATCAGCCACTTGTGGGCCGTGCTCTTACTGAGGCAGGTGTGGCTCGTGTGCACGAAAGAAACGACTGTACGTTTGATTTGCTCAAAACTCAACTCGACGAGCTCTTGTTTGACGCAGATGGTTATGTGGCTAGGAATTTAACACGCATGAAAATTTTGGCTCAATTTGGCCATCGTAGAAAATCATACGCTGCTGACTTGATTGGTAAGTTTCATTGCTTGATATTGCTCATTGTGCAAAAAACACTCACCTATTTACTACAGAGGAGCATATGTTTGTTGCTGTAAACGGCATCTCATCCCACAGATACGAGCGTTCAAGAAACATGTCTAAACTGAAAGCCATGGATCTTGATTTGCATTTCGCTGTGATTGCATTCATTGCCATTTCTGCTATCACTTTTTATCGTGTGATCAATACAATCTAACTGACTTGATCTGCATTGGCATTTGACATTATTGATTACAAACATACATATTTAGTAAAAAGCAAGACAGGAAAATGACACATGGAAAGCGTCATAGGCCATGTTCCTTTTGATTCATATATGCTCACGCAGATCAGAGTTCAAATTCTATTTACACACGGCTTTTATTTTATATATACACAAGAGATACAGTTATAAACAAGTTTGATATGAAGATGCAGATGATAATGATGAAGATGAGAGCCTTCTTTTAAGACCATGATGCGGTATGGACGGCTGATCTTCTCCCTGAGGCAAAGGCGTTGAAGTAGTTGTAGATGATGATGAGGAAGTACCGTTCTTTAAAAACATGTCTGAAGTTAGATTAGCCATCTTGATCATATGAGTATGTTCCGTATGATACTTGAGACCATTCAGATTCTTGTATCGTTTTCTGCAGTTCCCAAGCGAGCAAGTATAGGGTTTATTAGCATCCAATGCCTCGCTACCTTCAGAAGGTGAACAGTGGCCATGCAATCGATGGTATTTGAGACCGTTGGCGTTCTTGTAGGCCTTGTCGCAATCTTCAACCAGACAGCGATACGGCTTCTCAATGTGTTCTGCTCTTTAAGATTAGCGCCTCTGATGCGCTCATCAGTGCTCAATACTATACTCACCTTCATAATGGCTTTTTGAAATCTTTGTAGTGCTTGTGTTGCTCGTTTCCTGCTCAAAGCTCTGACTTCCATAGACTACGCTTTCACTAGGACTTAGGCTTGGAGTATGCAACCCATCGACAATGGTGCCCAAGGTCTGCACGTTGGTTCTGGATGCGTATTTTTGAGCATTTTCCAGCATGTTCAAGTCGGCAGTGGTCAAATGCTTTTTTGGAGGAGGCGTACTATGGTGTTGCATGAATGATTCCGCTTGCATTGGATCCAAGGCGATCACTGATTTGAGATGCAGCTGGTCCTTGTCCTCATCTTCACTATTGCTGTTGCTGTTGCCGGGGTTGTTGTTGTGAGCCAAATGGTACTCTTCATAGTGCTCCAACAGCTGGTGTAAATTGTTCAATTGCAATCCACAGCATGCAAAGTCTCTGCAAAACTTGTTTTCCAGTTCTTGCTTTTGATCATAGCTATCCAATTTTGAATACTGACTAGGGGAGTTTATAAGCTCGGCATGAAGGAAAGGCGATGAGACACAATTTCCTAGTGACATGATGCAGGCATTCAATTATATATAGAGAGAGAAAGAAACTAAACAGGAAATCGTCCTTTTTATGAGAAATTCAATGATTGAGTAAATATGTCATGGGCTTCAGATAAAAAATGAGAGACACAGCTACAAGAAACCCTAACCCAAATCGATCAATTATAGCGGTGAATGTGAAACATGCCTAATGGCAACAAGTATCGATCAAGGCATAGGGTACATTTGGCTCTACATTGAAGGCAAGTAATGGTTAGATACTCTCAACATTGGAGGTCTTACGGACGCAAATTTCTCACATTCGCACCACAGAAAAAGGAAAAACCTTAAACATGGCTCCATTGACAAAGCAGATTGGAAACCTCTCCAAGCATGGAGAAAGTTCCAGCTGTTTCTGTGCACTTTCTATTGGTCTATTACATTGAAGTTTCGCTTGAACAACCATCTCTTTCGTGACTGGGGCGAGTAGGCATCTCCAATGGGGGATGCCTGGATGTCAAAATGTTATATTTTCAGGCCCCCTTCCCATCAAATTCGTTTCTCTTTATTCTTCTTCTTCATCTTTATTGCAATAATGAACAGACTCGCTGCCAAGGCACTTCAATCTACTCGCACTCGTAGCGCTACTGGTATCCTCAACCGTCTCTACTCCACCCACAAGGAAATCAAGTTTGGTGTTGATGGTCGCGCTGGTCTCTTGAAGGGTGTTGATATCCTCGCCAAGGCTGTTGCTGTCACTCTTGGTCCCAAGGGTCGCAATGTCCTCATTGAGCAACCTTACGGTTCTCCCAAGATTACCAAGGATGGTGTCACTGTTGCTAAGTCTATTGTCTTGGAAGACAAGTTTGAAAACTTGGGTGCTAGGTAACGTACAACAGAAGGGGGAAAATGTAGAGTCAGAAGCGTGAGAAAAAACTAACTCACATCAATTGAATGTAGACTCGTGCAAGATGTTGCTAGCAAGACTAACGAAATTGCTGGTGATGGTACCACTACTGCTACCGTCTTGGCCCGTGCTATCTTCACTGAAGGTGTCAAGAACGTTGCTGCCGGTTGTAACCCCTTGGATCTTCGTCGCGGTGCTCAACTCGCTGTTGACAATGTCCTCGAGTTCTTGAAGAACAACAGCAAGGTTGTCACTACCTCTGCTGAAATCGCTCAAGTAAGTATTATAGAGTCATGCAGCATGTTGGCATTGGTGTATTGATCATCATCATTACTAGGTTGCTACTATCTCCGCTAACGGTGATAAGCATGTTGGTGGTATGATCGCTCAAGCCATGGAGCGTGTCGGTAAGGAAGGTGTCATCACTGTCAAGGCCGGTAAGACCATCGATGATGAATTGGAGGTCACTGAAGGTATGCGTTTCGACCGTGGTTTCATCTCTCCCTACTTCATCACCGATACCAAGACCCAAAAGGTTGAATTTGAAAAGCCCTTGATCTTGTTGTCTGAAAAGAAGATCTCCTTGCTCCAAGACATCTTGCCCGCTCTTGAAGCTTCTGCTACCCAACGTCGTCCTCTCTTGATCGTTGCTGAAGATCTTGATGGTGAGGCTCTTGCTGCCTGTATCTTGAATAAGCTCCGTGGTCAAATTCAAGTTGCCGCTGTTAAGGCCCCTGGTTTCGGTGATAACCGCAAGTCCATCTTGGGTGATCTCGCTGTTCTTACCCACTCTACCGTCTTCTCTGATGAACTCGATATCAAGTTGGACAAGGCCTCCCCTGAACTCCTCGGTACCACTGGTTCCGTTACTATTACCAAAGAAGATACTGTCTTCTTGAACGGTGCTGGTTCCAAGGACGCTATTACCCAACGTTGTGAGCAAATCCGTGGTGCTATTGAAGATGTCAGCACTTCTGAATATGAAAAGGAAAAGCTCCAAGAACGTCTTGCTAAGCTCTCTGGTGGTGTTGCCGTCATCCGTGTTGGTGGTGCCTCCGAAGTTGAAGTTGGTGAGAAGAAGGATAGATTCGATGATGCTCTCTGTGCCACCCGTGCTGCTGTTGAGGAAGGTATTGTTCCCGGTGGTGGTGTTGCCCTCTTGAAGGCTGCCAATGCTCTCAAGGATGTCAAGGGTGCCAACTTTGACCAACAACTCGGTATCAACATTATCCGTCAAGCTATTCAACGTCCCTGTAGAACTATTGTCGATAACGCTGGTGGTGAGGGCTCCGTTGTCGCTGGTAAGATTTTGGAAGATCAATCTGGTAACTACAACTTTGGTTACGATGCCTCTACAAACGAATACGTCGATATGATTGAACGTGGTATCATTGATCCCACCAAGGTCGTCCGCACTGCTCTTGTTGATGCTGCTGGTGTTGCCTCTTTGCTTACTACAACAGAATGCATGATTGTTGATGCCAAGGCTCCTGCTGCTCCTGCCATGCCTATGGGCGGTATGGGCGGTATGGGTGGAATGGGTGGTATGATGTAAATTAATTCTGTGTAAAAATATTATTTCCAAAAAAAAATAGATCTATGTAAAAAAAAATCCCCCTTTCCCTCATGTAGAGATTATATCAACATGGTTTATCGATCTTTTTCTCGTAAAAATGCTAATAAAAATATTCATTAAAGCTAACTCTTGTGTTGAGTTTGCAATGTGCAAGTGGGGATACCCCACAATTACCAAGCTTTAGATTTGTCACATCATTGGTTCCTTGTGGGTTTTTTTTGTACAGTGTTACAGAAAATAAAACCTTTTGCCATTCGTGCATCGCCGTGCTACATTAAAAAGTAGCCAAGGTGCAATTGTTATAGTTGCTATGCAACCAACTTGCAACCAGTTTTATGGTGTGTCCAATATGCAACCTATGTTATACTCATGTTTACTTTTGAGCTTTTCAGTACTATAAAGGAATCCTCTACCAAAACGACCAGTGAATGTGATTCTGGCTCTCTTACGATGCTTTACGTTTATACTAATGTTGTCAACTCATATACAGGCAAGTGACACACTTACGCTGCCTCTCACCATTACTCAAAAATAAGCAAATTCCAGTGAAATTTGTATACCTTTTTTGGGCCGCGTTTTCTCGCGCTAACATCCGTTTTAGACCGCCAGAAAAGCACCACACAATCGCTCTCGGCCAGTAGTTACTTGCTGGCACCTTTGCTCAGCTTTTTGAGGACAAAAAAAATATCATTAAAAATCCATCAAAAAGCATGAGGCACCCCTCATACTTTTCATCGAAAATTT